>JAKUCV010006277.1:18821-52747 GCA_028386065.3 Turnera subulata
CTAGGATGCCCAAGGGCTCCATAGGGCAGGAATGCTTAGCATTTGGTGGCAAAGTGCTAGGTAAGTAGGTGATGCGTACTTGTGACTATTGCCATTGTGTGCTTGCTGGGCAGATGGCCCAATTGCTTGGTTGGCTTAGTATTGGCACTTATGGTGCTTGTGTTATTGATTATTAACCTATGGTTGGCTTGCTGGTTGTGCCCAAGGGGTTGTGCATTGCATTTGCATACATTTGCATTGGATCGTTGGCCAATGGATCATGAGGGTAGTGCAAGCGAGGCTTGTACGTTCCATGAGATGGTGGGAACTTGTGTTGTGCGCCATAAGATATTGGCACTGGGTGCCTTGTGCAGGTTATGAAACCTTGCGGAGGATATTGCCCGCTTGGTATTGTTGACAGGTGGTCATTGCGGTGTGTGATCCGCTTGGCCAATGGGTGGTGCTACGAAAGGGCGTTGTGTGTGCCTCGGTAGCAAGCCATATGCACATTGTTGGCTATTCGGTTATGCCTCGTACGTGGGGCTGTAGGATTCGGTTGTGCATGTGTGCAGGGCTGCCGGGTTATACAAGTAGGCCTGGAGTACATCACTTGGCTTACCCGTGGGCCTGATCACGGAGGACCGGATACCTTGCTGATTGGAGGCATGTTTGCTATGCATTGCATGCTTTGAGTGGTTATTGCTTGTGTGCACATTTGCTTACTGAGTTTTATACTCACCCCTCTATCCTCCTCCCCTTGTCTTGCAGGTGCGAGAAAGAGTGTACGGGCAGTAGGTCGATGGGTATATAGCCGGGATGGTCATTTAATTGGTTGTTAAATTGTAATAATTTGCTAAAGAAGTTATAAATCGGTTTATAAGTGGTAGTGCCTCTTGTAGCCAGAATTTTATAACACTAGTGATTATGGCTTAGTAAATGAGTTTATATAATTAATATCTTCTGTTTCCTTTGTGTATGTTGTTTTGCTTCCATTTATGCTGCGCTTGAGTTTTGGTTAGTAACCCGCTAGGCAAAGGCGACTAGCTTCGATGTGTTCGAGTATAGGCCTTGGGGTGCCTTGTGGCACGATGTGGGTGCACATGGTGCCTGGCCGGTCATGCTTAGGCGGGGGCGTGACAGTTTCTCATCAGTATGCGGAGTTTTGTCCCGAGTTGTAGACTCTTGGCTTTTCCAGAATAGGTTATAGGACAGGCGTGTCTACAACCCAAACCCATACTCTACAACTCGGTGAAGGAAAGGACACGCCTGTCCCATAACCTATTCTGGACAGCTCAACGCAGGAAAAGATGCTTAGCATCTTAACCCGTAACTTATCTCAATATCTCGGTGTAGGAAAGTATGTTCTGGACCGTAACCTAACTTGTAACCTATTCTGGTCATCTTGATGTAGGAAAGAGTGTTCTATACCCTAACCCGTAACCTAATTCAACTCAACATCTGGTGATCTTGGTGTTAGGAAAGGGTGTATCGACCCTAACCATTAACCTATACATCAACTGGTTATCAACTCAACTGGATACCGCGAGGGGATCTCATCACGAAGTCTATCTCAATGTTACTGGAGGATAAAGGATTCTACGAATCATAGGGTGTTCCAACCCAAGGTTTGTCACGTCTTTGCATCATTCACCAACTCAGCGGCTGGGTATTGAGAATATCGGTTGATGGGGGTAGCATGACCAAAAAGCATCAATTCAAAACATGGGGTGGCATGCCCCTAGGAAAAGGTTATCACAAATCATGGGGTATCATGCCCTGAGAAATCGAGTAATACATAGTAGGGTAGCATGCCCCAAAAAAATCACACAAATGGGGTAGCATGCCCCGAGACATCAAATCATACAAAAGGAGTAGCGTGCCCTTAGAAATCACATCTGGTGTGGGCCCACCTTGCCTTTTTGGAAAACCAAATCTCATGAAGGGATAGCGTGCCCCAAAAACTCAATTTATAGGGGTAGCATGCTCTGGGAAAAATCTCATTCAAAATGCTTTTGTCGAAAGTTTTCAGGCCCAATGGCCCCGTGCACACACACGTTCATTGTAATCTCAGGTTTGATTCAACAAGTGCCTTTTAGTTCAACATAAATTATTTGTTTGATTTTATTTAGAATAGGGTTTACTCTTTCCTCTCTCTCTCTCTCCTTCCTCACTTTTTTTCCTCTCTCTTTTGTTGTTTTTTTTTGTGGATTTTTTTTTTTGAATGTCGGCGGTCATCCCTCTTTGTCCGCCGGGCTCGGGGGTCTTGTCGACATGACCGCCAGGCCCGGTGGTCATGATTCCCATATCGATTTCCCCTCGGATTTGGACTTTTCAAAAGGCGGTTTTGAGTTTTTGGCCGACCCTAAACCTTTATGAATTGAATCTTGAGCACCCAGAAACCCTCACAAATATACCAAAACACATCTAGGACAAAAATGAGTGAGATTTTCCATGAAAAAGTGCTCCAATGGATGGCAAGTATCCCTAAGACTTTTGTCTTGATTTTAACCATTCGGGTTGTATGAGCTATTCTCTTTGCGCCTTATGATGTTGGATCCAAATCTAATCTGTGTTACCGCTCTATTCTGGGATCAAGATCATCGTGTTTTCTATTTTGACTCGGGCCGTCTAGAATTATTTCCTTCCGTTGATGAGTTCAATACTTTCCAATGCGCTAAGAATATTGGCCACCTTGCCATGGTTTCTTCCGCTAATAATGTCAAAAAGGAAGTTAACCAATTCCTTTCGCTAGCCGATAGGCAAACTGATTTCCTTACGAACCCCGACAGTTTTCTAGATTTAGCTAAGGTAATAGACCTATACTTCTCCAGTGACCCCTTCCACAAACATCCCCAAGAATCCGATCTTGAATGGAGAAAGAAGAAGCGCAATCCTGCACTTGCTCTTGTGATGGTGAATGAATTCTTGCTAGTGGGATCCCACGGTTCATGTTCTCCGAGTATAGGTGCTCTGGTGACCCAGTTATTCAATGGGTATAGTCTTATTCCTGTGATTTTTGGCAAAACTCTCAATTGCCTAGACAATCTCTCGAATGACCCCGAGTGCTTTTTGACCGGTTCTCCTTTGCTTCCTCAAGTAGTTCCTTGCTTCTTCTCTCAATCAACTCTGTCTCATGTCTTCAACTCCTCGTTCTAACTTGTTTTCCACACAGATGTGGCAACAAGAACAACTTCGGCTGATCAGACACTGGGGGACAAGCCTTATTCTTCAAGAAACTTCAAGAATCGCGGGATTACCATCTCCTTTTCTTCCGTTTGAGAACGGGTCTCACATCTCCTGAGTTTCGATAGTGATCAAGTGGTTTTGTTTTGCGATTGGCTCGGTATGCAAAAGGTATTCCTTCGCACCGTCACTCGGGATTTTGTGTTCCTTCTGGGTACCGAGAGATTCACCTACTACCGCGTCCTTCCCGAATCTTGAGACAATTCGGCCATTCACAAACCATCCCCCCATCAATCAAACCACCAATCCTTGGTGCTATGGATCCTCGTGCAATGAAGTTCATTAAAGGACGTTGGTATCTACCCTGGAACGACTACGTTAGTCAACACTTCAAAATAACATTGCCCCTTCCTATCAAGCGTAGTTGAAGAAGGATACTTTCGAGTCCGAGACCTCTCTTATACTCCTAAGGGAAATCTACCGGAAGGTTCTTCCCCTGATCCATCTGAGTCTACTGGGAATGCTAGGCGCAAGAGACACAAAAAGAGCCCAACATCTATTTAGATAGCTATTTTCCACAACCAAAATATGTGCAAATAAATGAGTTAACAAACTCCCCTTTATCCATGTTAATCTTTATGCTTCTATTAATAAAAGAAAAGACCGGACCCAAGTTGGGCTTCCTACGTATTCATGCGTGCCATTTTTTTTTCCTTTTCTCTGATTTTTTCGATTTCTTCTTTTTCGTTTTTTTCCTTTTTTTTTTTCAAGCCTACGTAGTTCTTTTTGTAATTATTTTACTCATACTAGCTTTTAGATTAATTTTTCGTAGACTTTAGAGAGTTTTCTATATCATTATATTCACACATATCACTCATGCCTCTTATTAAATCTTAAAAGCCAACCAGCTACAGACTTGACTCAAATTTGAACTCATAGCGTCCTTATTTAGAATCGACTTTCCTACTTCATTATCCCTTAATCCTCATCTTCAAAAAGGCGCTTACAGCCAAAATCTTCATCTTCTTCCTTCGGACGCTCCTCTTCTTCCTCACCCAATTCCAAGCAGTAATCGAGAAACACCTCAAATCCCAGCCAACGAACCTTAGTAATGGGACTTACCCATGGTTCAAGGAATCCCCAAAAGTGAAATTCTTCTCCTTCTTCCACGAAATATCCATTCAAAGTCTTAAAATATGGCGCCATAGTGATCGCCGACTTTTGTCGATTATTTCGAGCCAATGCCCTTACTTGGGTCTTTTCTCTTTGCATCTCTAATTCTTTCGATGTTGTCTTATAACCAAGTCCGAACGGCGATACTACTTTTGGAAAACAAGGAATATCTACCACCCCTTGTTGTCTTTTCCCCAATCCCATGGCTGGAAAATAATTCATTTTTCTCACGATACCCATCACAGCCGTGTTGCCGAAGGGGCATAGAATGGCGGAGGGATGACACTCTTCTTAGGTGCGAAAGTTAAGGCGCTCACGGATTCGAAGACAAAGCCAGATAAAGACACCTCCCCTTTTCGTTCAATCCCGAACGATGGCTTAATGCTTCCTCCAGCTTCATCACCCTTCACCGTAACTATGCCACCCTCATATGGGAACCAGAGTATTTATTCTAAAGTAGAAGCCACAGCCAGAGCTTGGTGTATCCAGGGTCTCCCTAGAAGCAGATTGAAGCTAGACGCTATATAAAGTACTTGGAATTTTATCATGAAAGGAGCAGATCCTACAGTCACTTCAAGTTTCACAGTTCCCAACACTTCTCTCCTCGCATTGTCATATGCCCTGACCATCGTTCAAGAAGGTAAGAAATCTTCAGCGCCATATCCTAGCAAACTTGCAACTTTCAGAGGACAAATGTTCAAGGTGGACCCATTGTCGATGTGGAATATGGTTACGTTGTGCATGAATAGTGATGTACAAAGCCTCAACATGTGCCCCTTTACTCAAGCACAGATCTTTGTCAGAGAAGGAAACCAGGTTATCCGTGCCTAAGGAGGCTATCATATTGGCTAATTCCTCGGGTGCAGTGTCAATAAGGACATGGGCCTTGTCTAGAACTTGTAGGACCTTCTCCCCGTGCGGGAGAGAGGACATCAACAATCCCCAAATTGAGACATTAGCTTGAGTTTTTTTTCAACTGCTTGATTACTGCATCCTCTTCGAGTTTCGTCGACATAGTTGCTTCCTCGGGCTCATTAAGCCGGAGGGGAGTCCGTTTAGCCACTCGCTCGGATCTTGTGATGACATCCACTTCCTCATCTGAATCCATATACTCACTCAAATTAAGAACAAAACAGTCTTCCCCCTGTCCGGTTGATATGACATCAATTTCTCCGTGCAAAGGCAACGGGTTTGTCTTAGTATTAGGCTTTTGAGGTAAGACTATCACATTCCGTTCAATTAAATCCTGGATCACATGGTGAACGTAAGCAGGCATCAGTGGTGTGCCCGGCCATTTGATGGAATTCACAGTATAAGTTCGGGTCCCCGTTGTTAGGTAAATCGGGTCTCGGTGCAAGTGTTGCAATAAATTCTTCTCCATACACTTCTTAAGTATTTTTCTTAGAGTAATAGGGAGAAGGTTAAACTTTTTAGGTGTTGACTCAATACGTATGGCTGCCTGTGTGGCTACATAATTTACTTCGACGAGCTTCTTCCCTTGTGTCGTACCCTAATTGCGTCTAGCTGCAGAGTTGTTTATTGCCAATTTGATCTTTCCCGAAGAGATCCTATCTTCCAGCTGGGTCCATGCCCCTATAAGAGCCGTAAAATTGGCACAATAATTATCGATCATGCGTTCATAATACAGTGGCTGGAGGTTTCTGATCAGCATCTGCTCCTGCTCCTCTTGCGGTGGTTGGTTCACCATTTGGGATGCCTTACTGCACCACCTCATGATGAAGGCCGAGAATGTCTCGTGTGATTCTTTTTTGGTCGTTTTAAGGTCCCTCTTGGTTACATCGACCTCGGTGTTATAGCTGTATTGTTTTACGAATTCAGCACAAATATCTTCTCGCTTACTCATCCTCGATTCATCCAAACTCATGAACCATTTCAAAGCAACACCGGACAAGGTCCTTTGGAACAGGTGTGCCATTATCTCGTTGCTCACTCTCATCGGTTGCAGCTTTCTCACATTTATCTTCAAACAGGTCCTTGGTCACCCGATTTCGCTGAACTTCTCTATGTCAGGCATTTTGAACTTTTCAGGCAGCAAGCACCAGAGAACAACGACAAACGGCTCAGATTCCAGCCATCTTCTTTCAATTTGATGTTCTTCACCACTTCTTCTAGCAATCGGAGCCTCTCCTTATCATGCTTGGCTTCTTGTGTTATTGAGTCAATGTCCACATGCACCGGTTTATTCTTCTCAGCCCCAGCCTTGGAGGCTTCTGCTTCCTCACTTCCAATGGCAGACATCTTCTTCTTCCTTATCAATTCTAACAACTCTACTATAGCCAGATCCTTAAGCATGGTGTGAACTTCCTGAATCTTGGTCATTTCTTCAACACTCATCTCAGCCATGTTGCCCTAGTATCTAAAAGAGCGTGTATATCCCGGGGTTTCCGTAGGTTCTTTTCTCTTGGTACTCGCACAGGGTGTTTTATGTTTTTTTCTCTTTTGCTTTTGGTTTTTTTTTTCTATCAAATTAAAAGGCGCATTGTTTGCACGTACTAGAAATCTCAACAACACATGCATACATGTACCACGTATTGAGGTTATCCCTGAGATGCTCAAGGACCGTCACTAAGGAATAGTTTGGCCTACTCGCATGCGACGTAGTGCGCTGCATGAGGTCGCAAGCCTATTGACCCCTATAATTACTAAACAGCGAGAAATAGGTTCACTCTAGCCGATAACCCCTTATGACGGCATGTAAGGGACTAGGATCCCCGTACCCTCTTAAGGTAGAAGCTTCACACATAATTCATGAATGTAAGGCACGCATATGACAAACAAAGGGGCATACAGTAACCAATGTTTTGCACACAATTTCCTGAACCATCTAAGTCCCTAGTGTCGCCAACTATAAGGACCCGACCAAAAATTAATTTGATCCCTCAGTACATTAAAAGAGTCGCTACCCAAATTTTATTAAGGACAAAACTCAGGGAAAAACCTTGACATCCATTACCCACAACAACTGGTCAAAGTGTTCCAAAGATGTAGGATTTGGGGGTTCATCACGGATGGGAAGGTGTTAGGCACCCATCCATGTTAGAGCGAAATCATGTGCAATTGAAGAACAAGGTATGCCTTATGCACAGACAACACACAAAAGAAAACATAAACGAAAAAAAAGCAAAACAAAAAATAAACACATAATTGAGCTTGAGATTCCACTAATAGAATCCGCCTACGTACTCCAGCGACCGGATTCATAGCTCACGTAGTTCTTGCATGGCATCACAACACAATACAACACAACAACACAACAATGATACAACATATCAGCACAAAAGCAACGTCACGATAAAATAAAAAGAAAAGAAACACACAATTTGGCTTGCATCCCGTTTCAGACAAAGACTACCTATGCACCCGTGAGACCGGGGTCAAAGCCACGTAATTCTAATATGATTTCACATAACAATAAAATCATCATCATCTATAGCACCACAACATAGCCGCAAAAATTGAATTAAAGGGGTTAGGGTTACCTCTTGAACCCCTCCTCTCGCTCCCGTTAGCTTTCCGCTTCTCAACAGAATCTTGACTAGAATTTATTCAAAACTTGGTACTAAAGGAGAACGAATCAACGTCTGATGTTAGCATAAAGGTTGTAGATCTCTCTCTTAGCTTTTCAGAGACACCAAGAATGCAGCAATCAGATGTCTGTAGCTCAAGATATCTTGATTTTCCCGCGACTGCGCAGGGAATCTCTCGCGTTTGCACTATTTTCTCCACCGATTTGCTCCGATTGGCCTCCTTCTTGTAATCCTCTTGCTCTCCTCTTATTACTGGATTGTTTCTACTCAAAGAACAAGGGTTTCACACTCTAGGCATATGGGTGTGTAGAGAATAATTCTAATGTATGTCTCAATTGTGTGTAATAGGAAGTCTAGTGTTCAGGGGGTAAGGAGTCATCCTAACAATCTAAGGGTCGAGATTAAACCCTTAAGTCTGACGGTTATGGGCTAAGAATAAGAAAAAGAGGAAAAAAGAAGATTCTGGAACCATTGACCACCGTAGCCCCTGTGGTCATGTCGTGACAACTGCCAGGGCCTGGCGGTGTGCGTACCCGACTGCACAACTTTTCCTTTTTTTTAACTTTTTCTCCTACAATTCGATTCCTAGTTAGTTTCCACACCTTCTAGAGTATTCCTTGACCTAGAAAACACCCTAATCATGTCTCCTACTCTACTACTTTTCTTCATTATCAATTACACATCAAATTATTCCTTTTTTTCTATTAAAACTACCATAAAATCACAAAATAGGCAAAATATATATTTAATCCCCAAATTTCCACTAAATTCAAGATTAAAAATTAGCTGTAGCCCATGTGTTTAAATAGGCTAACATCTCTGGAGGATCCATATCTTATTGGCCTAAACTTAATATATATTTAAAATGTAAATTAAAAAAATAATGAAGGGCAAAAATAAATAGAAAGTATCAACCAAATAAGATATCCTTATTCTACCACATCAAACCACAAACATATTCATGCCAATAATCAGATCACCTCATCAATCAAAGACACAAACATATTTAGAATTCAAAGATAATAGAATAAATCATTGATCAAATTTTAAAGTTCACAATTAAACCAATGTGGCCTAGAATAAGATGGGACAGATTTTAGTGCTAGTGAGGACAATGAAGGTTGTATGGCCCCATGTATTTTGTTATGTGGAAGGTCAAGAGTTGTAAGTTCATGAGGATATGTTGTGAAAATATCAAGTATAGTACCTGAGAGTTGGTTATGGTTGAGAGACAGCAAACCAACCCGAGTAGCTTGGACAGTCCTGGTGGTATTGTGCCAGTGAGGCAAATTCTGGACGAGATCAAGCCAAGTCAACTCGAGAGCTTGTTGTTTTGCATTACAAAAAGCTCAAATGTCCAAATTGGGTAAACAAGATAACTTAGCTTTGGCAATCCGGATAAGAAAATCTGGGAACTTCCCTGTGACGCTTCTCAGGTTTGAAAGACAAATACTGTGAAGGTTTTGAACTTTTAACATAGATGATGAGATTGTACCCGATAACAACGCATTGTCGATCTTGAACTTAATTATAAGAAATATGGATGTGACCCAGTTATTCAACTTTTGATTGCAAGTTATACCCACCCAGTAGCAACAATCCTTACCTCTCTTCCATGTGCTAAGCATGCTGGACGAGTCATTTGGGTGGTACCCGATTTGAATGCCCGAAGACTGGATTCATCATCCACATCGCAGGCAGCTATAACACATTAGCTTTAGAAGCTGAAGGGTGAATATTAAGAACAAGAGTGGAGAAAGCAATTTCTTTGTAGCCATGAAAGTGACAAAGAGTAATGGCAATAGTATGTAATGAGATATGATCTGTCTTATATAGAAGAGAATAATCATGTGATATTCCACGTGCAGGCAGAAAGATAAAGCATGATGTTCCACTTGCTGCTATTTCATATTTTTCCTAAAGTCATTGCATAGTAACATATTACCTTAAAAGGCATAAATCCGTAAAAGTAAAATTTCTTGTGCTCTTGGGGGTATGATGACTCTGCAAAAATGGTAACATAGAAACTCTACCATGATCATAACAGATGCAGATTTTTCAGAACTCCCCAGACCAAGAAAAACAACAATGAGTAAATTATCTAAGTAATCATTTTAGAAAATTCTCATCTCTAGGTTTCTAGTATCAAACACTCCTGTGGGTACTTGGATGCAGCCAAAGCTCTCTCTGCTGGGTTTACCAGGGCACTCCCTTCAGTAGAGGAGTCTTTCATGTATATGATACTGTTATACATCTGAAGATTGTGAATATATCGACAATTCATTGCATGGAGAGCTGCTTCAGACCCCTGAAAATTAAAGAATCATAACTACTGAATCCAAACCCACGGGAATTCCCAGTTTTAGGATCTCTCATTATCCTTGGATGCGTTGGACGTCCAATGAAATAATTGAACAGATTAAATAGAGCAACTGCCACAATAGCATTATGTCTTACTTTTAGACCAATACAGTAGCAGCAATACACTCCCCAATAGCATTATGTCTTATATTTTACTGCCATAGTTTTATATGCAAAATTCGTGATAACAAACATAAAGTCTCATGTTATATGAATTGGCAATGTAATAATTAGTAACAACATCATATTACCTATATATGTCACAATAAACACTTTGAGCTCACTTGTCCCTGTGATAATCTGGCAGTAAATTAAGAAAAAAAAAAATAAAGAACCAGAATAATCAGAAAAACTACTGAACTAGCATCCACTGTCCTGAGCAATCCACCATTCCTAGCTAGCTTTCTGCAAGGGTGTCAAAGTAAAACTAAGCTCTCTGTGTAAGGTACTATTCTCTTCACCCAACCCACCGATGGCAACTCCTGGATAAGCCCATTCTCATCCGCCATATAAAGCAGAACAGCCAGATATGTTTTAGAAATACCAAGAGTACAATTATAAAAATTTGTACAGGGAGCACAACTTATGCAACCAAATTCCTCAGTATCGAAATCAAATGACAGGATGATTGTTTTTCGAATATTAGCGGTAGTCGTTGCAAGCCAATGTGAAGCTCCGTTCAGAATTGTAGACATTTCGCGGAAAGGATGAGTGCCCGGAACAGTTGTTTCAATCCTCTTCCACGAGTCTGTGCTCAGGGAATAAACCTGAACCTGTTTTATACTACTGGCTCCAACCATACCCCATGTTTTACAGTCATAAACAAGCCTTAAAATCCTATAGTCATTGTTCTTACGGCTGAATCCGAGCACAAGAGCGTGGGAAACCTTTTCCTGATGCTGATCCCAGCCATCAACATATGGTAATAGCACTGACTTGACTCTCCGAATTGAGGGGTTCCAAAGATAGACATTGCCACCATCACCTACCGCACATACTAATCCAGGGTATGAACCAATTATAGTGAACCTACTTCTTTCGCCCAATGGGTTCGATAGCTCCTCGTACTCCACCCCCACCAGTGTTACGAGAGCATTAAGTACTACAAACTTGCACCAGTCTTCATATGGCGTCCCAAGCTTGACAAGGTAGGATTCTCTGGAGGCGGCTCTCAGGGAGTGCAAGGCCGCGAAAGAAGGGTCGTATCGGATCAATTGGAGCCATGATTTGGAGACGCTCATGAAGCGAAGCAGAGATTTCACTGGCAATTCTGACAGGATACACTCCACCATGTCGCTCGGGAAGTAGTAACTTTCATGATCAGTTCTTCTCCTCTTCTCCATCGAAGTTTCTAGGGTTGATGAGACCTGTCACGGCCGGGAAGATTGCAAAATTAACGGAGATATATATATATATATATATAGTTGTCACAAAATATAGCAAACTGTCGAAATAAGAGAATCCATTCTCACCGGCTAAAGCGACGGGCCGACGGAAGAATTGATGATCAGCAAAAAAGAAAACAACACCGAAGATAGCAACCCTAGAGCAGTGTAATTACTTTATACCCTTTTGAATGGTTTGTCAAAATCAGAAGATCACCTCAGGTCCTCAACTAAAAGTCACCCACCTATATTTTTTTTGGTACATAAAACTCACCCGAGTAACCCCTTCTTATTAAACCATTTATATTTTGTTTTTTACTTCTTAATTATATTGTTAATATTTCATAAATTTATTCTAGTAAAAATTAGAGATATGTTATTTTTCCTTTAGTTGCTCAATATAAAAAAGCAACTAAAGTAATCTAGATATTTTTTTAAAAAAAAGCCACTAGTAATAAATTAAAGCTAGCTCACTTCCCATAGGTTCTATAGGTTTGTTTATTAATTATTTTTTAAAAACATATTAGATAATAATATAAAAATAATAAAATTTATAAATTTAAACATTCATTATTGAGCTCTAGAACCAAAAAAAATTGTTAAATAATAGAGGAAAAATTGAAAGATTTAATATACATAAAAAAAATAAAAAAACATAAGAGGGTAATTTTTAAAAATATTCCACTACAAATAATATATGTAACAGCCCGGGTAAAATTTGGATTTTTACCGGGACTGTAGAAGTCGTTTTACCGTGATTTACTGTTGAATTAATCTCGAGTAATTAATTCAAGGTAATTCGAGGGTCGTTTTTCGAAACCGAGAATTTTCCCGCGCTCGGGAGTGTCTTCCTAACTAACCGAGCCTCGGTTTCCAGTTCCGAGACTTGGACGACGTTCAGGAGGATTAATCGGATTTTCCAAGCCCAAGTCATATTTTTGGACTCGGGACGGGATTTGTCGGAAAGACGGGAGTATCCCTGCGTTTACGGGATTCCGACACGAGAATCCGGACCGGCCGAATGTGGTTGCCCGAGCCACTCTTCTTCCTTCTTTTTCCTTTTCCTCTTTCCCGGCTACATTTCTTCTCTCTCCCGGTTTTTCCCGGCCACGTGGGCCCCACTTTCTTCTCTCTTTTCTTTCTTTCCCTTCCTTTCTTTTCTCCTTTCTTTCTTTTCTTTCCCATTTTTCTCCTTCAGCCGCCGCCCTAGCCCCCACTTCCTTCTTCTCCATTATTTTTTTGTCATCTTCCTCCCTCCTCTCAATTATTTTTCTTCCTCCTTATCTCATCTTCTTCCCTTGCTCGTCTTCTCCCTTCCTCTTCACCTTCCCCAACCGAGCCCTCCTTTTTCCTTTTCTTCTCCTTGCCTCTCTTCCCTTCTCCACCCACACCTGCAACCGCCACCACAGTGAACCACCCCTGCCTCCTACCTTTTTCTTCTTTTTTTTTTTCTTCTTCTTCTCCTCCCTTCCCCTCCGGCAGCCCTGTCTCTTCCTCCTCTGACCGATGCCGTCCTCGCCCCTATCCCTCTCTTCTCCTCGCGATGCGCCGCCGCCCTCCTCCCATCTGCATCGCGCCCCGCCGTTCTCTTCCACCAGTCACAACCGCTGCCGCCACCCTCTCTGCAGCTGTGGGTGAACTGACGAGCCTCGAGTCGCCCTACTCCTCCTCGTGTTCTCAAGCCGCCTCGCACAGAGCTGCTGCATCTTCATTGTCGCGCCGCCGATCTGCCCCTTTGGCCGTCGCCGCTGTAGCAGCGATGGAGGATGCCGTGTGGGTAAGTGAGCCATCGTACCCCTCCCTCTTCTCTTCTACTCCTTTCTTGATCCCCTACTCGTTGTGGGATTGTTGCTAATCGGGTTGGATGTGGTTTTCTTTTTTTTGCCGTCGACTTGTTTTTTGAGATGGTGCTGAAGGTGATTTTCCGGCAAGTGGATAGCGTTGAGCACGAGACCATGACGGAGGTTGGAGGGACGATGTGTGTGTGGGTATGTTGTTGAGGTTGTGAACGAGGGTGTGACGGTTTCTGCACAAAAAACAGTACAGTGGTGTTGCTGATGTTGCTGGATGGAAGCAGTTACTATTCCGGCGTGAACAGTAACCGTGAGCATCCTTTGCTACCGTGAACAGTGATTCCGGCGAGGATTCCGGCAGTCTCGGGTCTATTCCGACGAAGCCTCGGGATTTTTCCGGCGAGCCCGGAAACTGACCTTGGGGTAATTTCTTAGACTCATATTATAACTTGACGCGGGTTTGGGCTCGGTTTGCACACGGACTCGGAAACGGGCCGAACGTGCAGAGGCCCATCATACCGTGACATACACGCGTTTAACGGACCTAATAACGAAACCGTGGGATAAGTTTAAATGAGATGTAATATATAATTAAGCGGATAACGATTTAAATTATGGATCAAGAACGATAATTATTTTCGAATTTACCTAAGTACACTAAAATTCAATGTATATGACCCGCATAAATTATTTTATAATTCCTTCACAATTGGCCGATTTATTACACCTTCTAATGGGTCTAGTACTCAATATTTTAAGTATTATTATATACAAGATGTGAATTGTTAACGTAATAATCGCATTGCTGTGATGATAGATATTAAACATTCGTTACATTATGCCGAATATATTTATCTATTTAATCATTATAAGCTATACTGATTATGATATGTATGGGTTTTACCCTATTAAATTATTAAATGAGTTATTGTATTAATAATACACTTGCCGAGCATATGGTTATCGATTATAATAGTTTTTACGAAATTATAAATATAAGTTTCTACAACGTTATGTTAAAATTATATTTATACCATGTACCAGCTATGTTAACTTAATACTGATGGTATTTTCTATTTAACGGTCTTACCGTCGGGTATGTTATTTATAAGTATTATTTATTTCATATTGTTAAATAAAGTACGAAGTATTATACGGGCCGTAAATTGATCTATTTACAAATATAATTTCTGCCAGATAATTTGTACAACGTATTTATATATTCTCTTATCTTAAGTGACTAATGGGCCGGGATATCGGCTTGAACGTTNCGTCGGGTATGTTATTTATAAGTATTATTTATTTCATATTGTTAAATAAAGTACGAAGTATTATACGGGCCGTAAATTGATCTATTTACAAATATAATTTCTGCCAGATAATTTGTACAACGTATTTATATATTCTCTTATCTTAAGTGACTAATGGGCCGGGATATCGGCTTGAACGTTTGGTTTTGGTTTTAATTTAAAAATTAAGAATAATTAAAATATCGATAAGAAACTCGGTTTCGGTTTTAATTTGAAATTAAGTATAAATGGTATAATGAATAAAGAGGTTAATTTCATAATAAAGAAATTGGATAAGGCAAGCCGTATAACGATTCCTAAACCGGTATCAAGCATAAACATTTTGTTGTGCATTATAAGTGATTATTGTGTTCCTATATGTACGTATAGGGTATCGGGATTTGACCAGATAGCAGTTTCAGAGACACACCAGGTGAGGATGGATAAACCTTGATATGTGCCCGTAATACTGTGTGTGCCTTGTTGTTGATTGAACCGTTGAAATGAACCTTGTTAGTTATTTGATTGCCATGAATGATGTTGCTGTTGCTGGGCTGTGTGGAATGATTATGTGGATTCTGTGAATAATTGTTGTACTGTTGATTATGTGTAATTAGTGATATGAAATTGTTGATTAGTTGAGCTTGAGAAATAATTTGTGATGATTATGACTGCTATGATGTTGTTGTTGCGTGCTTTGTGTTCGATAGAATTGCAGAGATGTTGATTGTCGGCTGTTTGACTGTTGTGGTTATCATTGGTGATGTTAGACTGTGATATTGGTTTTGTGATAATGTGTAAAGAATAATGATGAACTGGTATATGGTCGATGTGGATAATTAAGGAAAGAATAAAGAGTATTGGAAACGGAATTGGATTTGATTATGAGATGATGTAATTGTCACTTGGAAAGTAGTGGTACGACTAGATGGTTAGAGACTAGTTCTGTGGTGTCTTGCCAGAGGGTTTGTTGGTTGGGGTGTTGACCCCGGATTTGTGATATTGGGATGTTGATCCCGGATTTGAGATATTGGGATGTCGATCCCGGATTTGAGATATGGGGATGTTGATCCCGGATTGTGGTGGGGCCTGGCATCCAGAATTAGTTAATAACCAGGTACGACCCTAGCTTGTCCAGTGACGGGGCCCGGAAGATAAAATTGGTAATAAAAATTGATAAGTAATCTTTTGGTCTTAGCTTTGATGTGACTTAGTGAGATTCCTTTGACGTGTTGGTTGTGTTAGATTCCTTGATGTGTTGTTTGTTTTAGATTCCTCTATTGTGTTGTGTGTGTTGTTTCATCTGTTTGATGGTTGTTTTACTTCGAAGGTATTATGGTTGAATATATCACTGTTTATCTTTCGTCGGTGAGCGTTTCGGACTCACCCCTCGCCTGCGGGGTTTCATCCCGTAGGATGAGTTGTTTCATGTACAGGCTTGGTGCATTCCAGACAGGCTGCAGCGTTTCCCTTGGACAGGCTTGGATCCATAGATTGCATGTGTCGCATACAGTGTTAGTGAGTTTAAATCTTCCGCTGTGCATTGTTTTCGCTATTATTGGGCCATTGGGCCGGGATTTATTATTTATGTTGTTTTACTATTTTGGGCCGTTGGGCCGAGTTATTGTAGTTCACACTGTATGCTAGGGCTTTGTTGGGTTGGGTGGTCACAGTTTCGGCACGTGTTTACTGTGTACGGTAAATAAGGGTCGGGGCGTCTCAATATACAAATAGAAAAGATAATTTTAAGAGAAAAAAATTGAGAAATTAACACAAAAATCATATTAGGGAAAACGTAAAATATTTAATGATATTATAAAGAAAGAATTTTTACAAATTTAAATGTTAAATAGTTAACATAAAAATAAGAAGAAAAAAGTTAAAGCATAAAAGTGGAATATAAATCAGAAAAAAAATAAAAAACTAAAACTATGGAAAGAAAAAATATCAAAACTAAAAAATAGAATATTAATTTTAAAAAAACTAATACTATGCAAAGAAAAAATATTAAAATAGTAAAAGAATCGTTAAATAAACAAAGAAAACTAATATTATGCAAATAAGAAAATATTAAAATAGAAAAATATAATAGCTAAATAAATTACAAACTTATATTATGTTGAAAAAATATTAAAAAAGAAAAAATAGAATAAATCTCGAAAGAAAATAGAAACAAACTCATTGTTATCAAACCCGGACCGGCCCGGCTGGTTGAATCGGGCTAACCGTGACCCAGAGATAAATCCGGATTTTTTATCCCTCCGGGTTGTGTACTCTAAAAACCCGGCTGGGTCATGATGGGTTCTCTGGTTTTTCTGATTTCATTGACCCGCTTCCGGATTTTTTCGGGTCGAAAATCAAAAATTTCAAAATCTTGTCTTGGTCAAAGAATGGTCAGACCATTGGTTGGACCTTTATTAAAAAAGTTATATATTTTACTATTAACTCTAATACCGTTCAGACCCGATTGGATCGACGGGTTTAATGGCCCGGCCGGGTTTAATATCCTTGAACAAACTAATACTATGCAAAGAAAAAAATTTAAGACTGGAACAGAAAAAAAAGTGTAAAAGAGACAAAAAAATATTATATAAAATAATAAATGTTTAGTAAAAATATAAAGAAAAAATTAATAAAAAATTCTAAAACAAATAAAAAGAATATAAATCAAGAAAATAAAATAAAACTATAATTAATACTATGCAAAGAAATAAATATTAAAATAGGAAAATTAAAAAAATTAAAAGGCATGAAAAAGTAAAAGATACCTTTGCATCAATTAAAATAAAATTCAGACTAATAATGAGATTTTGTAATTTCGTATTCAAGGATTCCCACATCCTTGAAATCCAATCTATTCTGACGTGATGCCAGAACCTAGCCACGTCAGTATTTTCCACTATTTTCCACTGGATTCTGGCGATAGAGACCAAAACAGGCTAACTAAAGGGAATAGAGGGATGAAATGAAGACAAAATCCAACACATGGATAATTCCAACTTTAGCCACAATATAGAAATGCAACAAATGTAATTATGATAATAATAGAGGTCAATAGTAAAAAGTATCACCATATAAAAATTTTGTTCCATAAATCTTTTTCTTATCTAGTTATATTTAATCATGGAGTTATATTTGGAAGCACAATAAGAAATGAGTCAGCAATTTTAAAGAGCTCTAACAATCTAAAAATAAAAAAAATATCTTTTAGAAGACATGGGAAATAGGGATTGTTTGGAATTGTCTTGGTTTTTCCATATTCAAATAATAGTTTTTAAGATAAGATCTAGTAATAAATCTAGTAATAAGATCTATTTGGATTAATATTTTTGAAACACTGCAAAGAACTACTGTCCATTCTGAAAATACTATGGTTCTTGTAAATTAAATTTTTCCCTAGCTTCTTAGGGGTAATAAATGAACTTTTTCCTATTTTGCCCTCTATCCTAATTACAATTACAGTAGAGTTTTTTTTTTTATTCTGAAAAAGATGAGGAAACAAAATGGCTAATGAGTCTTGAATATTTTTATTTTTGGAATGAACCCAGTATTCGTCTTGTAAGATTATGAAACTATAAGGAGAGGAAATAGGAAAAGGCTCTCTGAAATGAACTGCAGCAGTAAGCAATCTATTAATAGTGTGTTGTACAGTTGTCTTGTATCTATCTGATAAGCTAAAGTGCAGAAGATATATCATATGGTTAATAATAGATAAACAACATCAGGTGAGTAATCTATCCTTATTGTATATCAGTTATACATATCCTAACATCTCCCCTCAAACTGAACCGGGGAAGCAGATAGGTTTAGTTTGGCTCGAAGAAGTTCGAAACATTTGTTGCTCAATGGTTTTGTGAGCAAATCAGCTTGTTGATCTTTACTTCGTATAAAAAAGGACCTGCAATTGCTTTGCTTGAACCCGTTCTCGAACAAAGTGGTAGTCCAAAGCAATATGCTTTGTGCATGCAATCTATATTGGATTTTGGTAAAGATAGGTGGCCCAATATTGTCACACTGGGAGTAGAACACACAATACCCAATTCTGTGAGAATGGATTGTATCCATAACAAGTCTGCTGCTCCATCAATAAGAGCCTTATATTCAGCTAGGGGTGGCAAAATGGGTGTCCATGGGTACCCATGGGTTGGGTCATAATGGGTCATACCCATTTATACCTATTTAAACCCATTTAAACCCATTTAATGTGGGTATACCTATTTACTCATATAATATTATTACTTAATATATATTTTTAAATTTTGTATTTTAAATTTTTTTAACTTTATGAATATTAATCCGACCTAGTTATTAACCCGGCATAGCCAATACGAGCCTAACTAGGCACGAACGAGATGTGCTCGGACTGGTATAAATTGGCCCATATATTGAATTAGATTACTAATATATGGGTTCATGGATATCCATTACCCAACCCATATAAACCCACTATTTTATGGGTTAAATGGATAAATTATCCAATTAGACCCATATAAAATTATACTGACCCATTTATACCCATTACCCATTTATCTATGGGTTAAATGGGTAACCCATTGGGTACCCAACCCATTTTGCCACCTCTATATTCAGCTTTGGTGGAAGAACGAGCAACAGTTTTTTGCTTCTTGGACGCCCATGATACCAGATTACGACCAAGATAAACTAGATAACCTGCCGCAAACCGCCGGTCATCGAGATTACCACCCCAGTCAGCATCTGTAAAACCATGTAATCCTGTGTACGATCTCGATACAGTCATAGACCAAAGGTGGAAGTATGTTTCAAGTATCAAAGAATTCATTTTACAGCAACATAATGATCCTCAGTAGGCTGATGTAAGAACTGGCTAACTTTGCCTACTGCAAAAACAATGTCAGTTCTGGTGATTGCAAGATATTGAAGAGAACCGACTACCTGACGATAAAGTGTTGGATCAGACATCAGTTTGCTGCCACCTTTCCGCAACTTTTGACTGGTGGATGCTGGTGTGAGTGCTGGTTAATTTGCAGTCCTGTATTCCGGCCTTGCTTAATAAATCAGAGACATAGTTTTGTTACCTGAGAAGAATACCATCCGAGAGATGTTAAACCTCTATCCCAAGAAAATAATTAACTTTGCCAAGATCATGCAAAGAGAATTCAGTCCCAAGAGTTGTGACAACAGTAGTAACAAATGAGGCATCATTACTAGTGACAAGTATGTCAACAACAAGAATGTACACAATATGAGATTGATGACGATAGATGAGCTAGAATGGATCAGACCTGGAAACAAGAAAACCACGAGAGACAAGATAGAGACTTAAACGAGCATACCAGGCCCATGGAGCCTGCTTGAGGCCATATAAGGATTTGTGCAATCGACACATGTGCGTGGGGTTGTCAGGATCAACAAAGCCTTGAGGCTATGTCATATAAACCTCTTCCTGCAAAATACCATTCAGAAAAACATTTTGGACATCCAGTTGCCGAACTGACCACTGCTTGGATAAAGCATGCGTCAACAAAAGACGAATTGTTGTCGGTTTGACAATGGGGCTGAATGTGTTTGCAAAATCAAGTCCTTCCCTTTGGTGAAAACCTTTGGCAACCAAACGTCCCTTGTATCTTTTCTACAGAACCATCAACAAGCTTTTTGATTCGAAACACCCATTTATGACCCACAACAATCATGTTTTCAAGACACGAGACCAGACTCCATGTCTTATTCTTGATCAATGCATTGATTTCTTCAAGCATCGCGGCACGCCAAACATCATGTTTGGATGCCTCTGTATAAGATGTCGGTTCTGTAGTAGGGAGTAGGAAGCGTTGAACAAAATAATTAGATGGAGAAAAAGGTTGGATTGGCTTGGGATTCGGTCGAAGGGTCATACAATGGGATGTTTGTCGAGGCTGTGGTGGTGGGGGAGAGGACAAAGAAAGACTGTCGGTAAGAGATGGAGAGGATTGCAAGAAAACCTGTTGCGGGTCCGAGTAGCATGACATAATACGAACGTGGAAAAGACATAGAGAGGCAGACAAGGAAAAGACCCATCAACATATCTGAACAGGCCCTGATCTATCAGAAATGGTTGAACCTAAGCCCTCCAGAAAACATAGTTTGTATCTGTGAGTTGCACAGAAACAAAAGTGACAAGAATTAGACAGACTTCGGAAAACTTCCACTTGCGACTGTGAAGTCAGGATTCCAGGCTGAGAAGAAGAGGGTTGAACAATCTCAACCCCTGAGATTTTGGACTCTAGTGTTTTCGGATCAGTTGACATAATGCAGTTATGCTATATGTGGCTCCGCTACCATGTAAGATTATGAAACTATAAGGAGAGGAAATAGGAAAAGGCTCACTGAAATGACTGCAGCCATATGCAATCTATTAATAGTGTGTTGCACAGTTGTCTTGTATCTGTCTCATAAGCTAAAGTACACAAGATATATCATATGGTTAACAATGGATAAACAACATCAGGTGAGTAATCTATCCTTATCGTATGTCAGTTATACATATCCTAACACATCTTCTCCTCCTTCCCTCCATGTCAGCGACCTTCTTTATCTCTGGCCGAGTCCCTCAACCGAGTGATGGTGCTCACCGAACACGCCACCCTCTACTTATCCAACGTAGATCACTTGTTTCATCATCCACGTCGACGATAGCTGTAACATTAGTTTTAGATGCCGAAGGGTGAATATTCAGAACAGGAGCGGAGAAAACAATTTCTTTCTAGCCATGAAAGTGACAAAGAGTAATGGCAATAGTATGCAATGAATTTAGGAAAAATATGGAGTACTAAGAGGTTTTATAGGATAATTCAGCTTCAACAGAGATATGATCTATCTCATATAGAAGAGAATAATCATGTGATATTCCACCTGCAGAGAGAAAGATTAAGCATGATGCTCCACTTGCTGCTACTTCCTATTTTTTCCTAAAGTCATTGCATACTAACATATTACCTTAAAGGGCAGAAATTCGTAAAAACAAAACTTTCTTGCGCGATTGGGGGTATGATGATGCTGCAAAAAAGGGGGATAACATAGACACTTTCCTATGCTTTTCGGGGTTTGGTGATTCTGCAAAAAAGGGGGATAACGTAGAAGCTTTCCTATGCTTTTCGGGGTTTGGTGATTCTGCAAAAAAGGGGGATAACGTAGAAACTCTACCATGATCATAACAGATGCAGATTTTTCAGAACTCCCTAGACCAGGAAAAACAACAATGAGTAAATTATCTAAGTAATAATTTAAAAATTTTCTCATCTCTAGGTTTTTACCATCAGATGATCAATATTAAAGAATCATAACTATTCAATCCAAACCCACGGAAATTCCCAGTTTCAGGATCTCTCATTATCCTGAAATAATTGAACGGATTAATTGGAGCAACTGCCTCAATAGCATTATGTCATATATTTTGCTTCATGTAGTTTCAGTCCAATACAGTAGCTATACACTCCATGTAAAACTAATAATGAAACACAAATTAAGTATCGCTCAAGCAGCAATATTGGATATTTTCCTGCCATGGTTTTATATGCAAAATTTGTGACAATAAACATGAAATGTCATATTATATGAATTGGAAACATAATAACTAGTAACAACATCATATTTTTTTGATACCAAACAACATCATATTACCTATATATATGTCAATAGTTTGAGCTCACTTGTTCCTGAGATAATCTCTGGCAATAAACTAAAAAAAAAAAGAACCAGAATAATCAGGAAAGCTACTAATTAGCATCTTCTCATTGCTTCTACCCCTCCCTGGGCAATCCACCATAGGGCCAAAGTTAAATTCTCGGTGTAGGGTACTACTCTCTCCACTCAACCCACTGACGGCACCTCTTGGATGAGCCCATTCTTGTCCACCATATAAAGCTTCTCTCCTATACGACCACTGAAGAAAGGCTCTCCATTGTTTCCGAAACCCACATGACTATGAAAATTCCAATGCTGTAAAGTGTGTAGTTTCATCCAGGAACCTTCATCACCGTACTCTTTCAATACCCAGAAGTTATAGTTATCGGCATGGCTCCCTCTTTCAAGGACAGCCAGAAATGGAGTAAATAGTTTTTTCAGTCCCTCCACTTTATCGATTTCGTATTTGTTGTCCCTCTTCGTTTTATTTCACTCATGCCGTCCCTCAACTCTTGATTTACCAGGTCACATGGTCCTTTCTACCTACTGCAGCCGGTTAATAGCTATGGAGCTGACAGGTGGCAGTGGAGCCCACATACAACTTCTTATTTAATCTTTTTTTCTCTAAAATCAAATTTTATTTTTAAAATCCTTTAAAATAAGTAAATCTTAATTTTCCTCATTATATACTAGCATCCTCCACTGTTTTTTTTTTAATTTATAGGTTAGAATTAGATATGCCTCTCTCATTGTTTTAGTTTTTTTTTATTCTAATTTTGATTAATTTTATTCAATTTCATTAACCGGAATATTATAGGGGGATTACGTGAGATGATGATCATATTTAATTTTTTTCTCAATGCATATCTAGAAATTAATATTTATTTTTTTAAAAAAATCTAATTTAAATAAAAATTTTTATGGCTTAAATTTTTGAAAAATATAAAAAAGGATAAAAGAATAAAAAATTATGTAGATCATGGGCCCCACTACCACATGTCAGTTCCACAGCTACCAACCTGCTGCAGCAGGTAAAAAGGACCACCTGACCCGGTAAATCAAGAGTTGAAGGACGACATAAGTGAAAAAAACGAAGAGGGACAACAAATATGAAATCGATAAAGTGGAGGGACATAAAAAACTATTTACTCGCCAGATATGTTTCAGAAATACCAAGAGTATAATTATAAAAACATGTATAGGGAGGACTACGTATGCAACCAAATTCCTCAGTATCATAATCAAATGACAAGATGATTTTTTTTTACTACTAGCAGTACTCGTTGCAAGCCAATGTGAAGCTCCGTTCAAGATAACAGACATTTCACGAAAAGGATAATGCCTGGAAAAGTTGTTTCAATCCTCTTCCACGAGTCAGTGCTCAGGGAATAAACCTGAACCTGATTTATAAGCCTTAAAATCCTACTGGTTCCAACCATAAACCTTAAAATCCTATAGTCATTGTTCTTACAGCTGAATCCGAGCACAAGAGCGTGGGAAACCTTATGCTGATATTCTCAGACACCACTGTATGGTAATAGCACTGACTTAACTCTCTGAAGTGAAGGGTTCCAAAGATAGACATTCCCACCTTCATCTCTCACAAATACTAATCCGAAGTATGAACCAATTAAAGTTACCCTAGTTGTCTCTCCGAATGGATTCCATAACCCCTCTTACTCCACCCCCACCCGTGTTCCGGGAGCATTAAGTACTAAAAACTTGCACCAGTGTTCCCATGGCGACCTAAGCTCGACAAAGTGCGTATGAACAAGGTAGGATTCTCTGGAGGC
This sequence comes from Turnera subulata, assembly GCA_028386065.3. Taxonomy (NCBI): domain Eukaryota; kingdom Viridiplantae; phylum Streptophyta; class Magnoliopsida; order Malpighiales; family Passifloraceae; genus Turnera; species Turnera subulata. Next base: position 42,967 of record JAKUCV010006277.1, read on the forward strand.
GGCTCTCCAGGAGTGCAAGGCAGCAAAAGAAGGATCGTGTCGGATCAATTGAAGCCATGATTTGAAGACGCTCGTGAAGCGAAGCAGAGATTTCACTGGCAATTCTGATAGGATACACTCCAATATGTCTCTCGGGAAGTAGTATCCTTCATCAGTTCTCCTCTTCCTCTTCTCCATTGAAGCTTTTAGTGTTTGACGACGCCTGTCGTGGTCGGGAAGATATCGAGACGGATAGATAAGATAATAGTCACAAACTATAATGAACTGAAGAAATAAGAGAATCCATTCTCACCTGTTAAAGCGACCGACCGACGGAAGAATTGATGATCAGCAAAAACCCTAAAGCAGGTTAATTACTTTTTACCTTTGGTTTGCCAAAATCAGAATATCACCTCAACTAAAAGTCACCTACCTTTTAAAAAAAAAAAAAAACTCACCCGATCTTATTAAACCATCTATATTTTGTTTTTTTACTTCTTACTAATAAGTCATATCGTTAGTATTTCTTAAATTTTTTAGTAAAAAATAGAATTATATTATTGTTCCTTTTCTTGCTCAATAGGACTCTGGAACAGGTTTTCCCGCAGCCATTCGTATTAGGCTCAGCTCTTGGCGTATTTTATCCGATACTTCATGCCTGCTTTGTCCTCATCTCGTAAGATTTTTTATCAATAGCTTATACCTCATTGGCACTCGTGTAAAGCACAAGAGGAGTGGTGTCTCTCTCTCGGGTGTATGACCTCCATCAACTAGTATCAGAAGAAAAAAAAAACAATATAAGAATGAGGAAATGAACACCACCTGTAGTTTTAATTGCACTTTGTTAATTATAGATATTTTCATTTTCAAAAAATTAACAACACTAGCCATATAAAGACTCTTTTATTAAATTTTATTTTTCGTCCATGGATACGTCTACGTTATACCATATATGTTGTATACCAGTATGTTAATTAGAGAAATTCACCCAAAGTGGCATAATACCCAATTTTATACCTCAATTTGTATATTTTAGTCAATTTCATACATGAATTTGTAATTGGGTCAATTTAATATATGAATTTTCATAACTGAGTCAATTTAATACATCAGTTTACAAAATTGGGTCAATTTAGTTACAGGGGTCAAAATTGAAGAGGATAATTATTTTTAAGCCCAAAATTTTTTTATTTTTTGCAACTAAGTCCTATACCTTTAAAAACATACATTTGAGTCCTATTCCTTTGTTGGTTACAACAAACAAGTCGTAAACCTAATTTCTGTCAAGTCCTTCTACTAAATCTAACTTTTTAAATGAAAAAAGTTACGTGTTAGTCCCTCAAACATTAAATTTAAAGAAAAAAACTTCCTAAACAAAAACTAAAAAAAATAAATTATTTTTTATTTTTAAGAAAGAAACCTAAATATTTTAATGGAATTATTTATATTTTAGCCGCTCAAACTTTAATTCATAGCAAAAAATATCTCTAAATAAAAAATAAAAAAATAAATACTAACTTTTATTTTTATAAAAGAAATACTAAACCTAAAAATATAAAAAATCATAAATCTAAAATCATAAAAATCTCTAAACCATAAATCATAAAATTTTAAACTCCTGAACACTAAAATACTAAATTTTAAATTTTAAAAATTTAAATCATAAATCCTAAAAACCTAAATCTTAAACCCTAAATTCCTAAATTCTAAACTCTAAAACCTGTAAACCGTAAACCTTAAACCCTAAAAACTTAAAACCTTAAACCTAAATTTTTAATTCCTAAAACCTAAACCCAAAAATATTAAACCTTAAAACAAAAATCTAAAACACAAACCTTAAGTCTCTAAATCCTAAAATCCTAAAACTAAATCTTAGAATTTAAAAATTTAAGGTTATAGTGTTTAAGTTTTTATGGTTTAGATTTTTAAGTTTAGGATTTAAGGTTTAGGGTTTTTAGACTTTAGGGTTTAGGATATTAGATTTTAGGGTTAGGGTTTAGAGTTTTAAGGTTTAAAATTTAGCATTTCAAGGTTTAGGATTTTAAAATTTTAGGATGTATATTTTTAAAAAATTCTCATTTTTCTGATTTAGGATTTAGGATGTCTTATGTTTTTAGATTTATTATTTCTTTATTAAAAATAAAACTTAATGTTTTTTTATTTTAATTTTTTTGCTTAGGAATTTTTTTTTTAATTCAATGTTTGAGGGATTAACAAGTAACTTTTTCCCTTAAAAAAGTAAGATTTAATAGAAGGACTTGACAAAAATTATGTTTTGTAATTGTTTTGTTGTAACTAATAAAGGAATAGGTCTTTTTAAAAATACAGGACTTAGTTGCAAAAAAAATAAAAAGGTTTTGGACTTAGAAAATAGTTATTCCCTTCAATTTTGACCCTTGCGACTAAATTGACCCAATTTTAGAAATTGGTGTATTAAATTGACCCAATCGCGAAAACTCATACATTAAATTGACCCAAATACAAATTCATGTATGAAATTGACAAAAATATGCAAATTGGTGTATAAAATTGGGAAAAGGAAATGAGAATCTTAATTGGTAATGTTATATCGCGGGTGTGCCACATGTTACATAGATTTTTTTCAAAAAAATCATAGTATTCTCACCATTATTATTCCCTACCATCTATGTAACAGCCCAGGTAAAAATTTTGAATTTTTACCGGACTGTAAAAGTCTTTTTACCGTGATTTACTGTTGAATTAATCTTGGGTAATTAATTCAAGGTAAATCGGGCGTCGTTTTCAGAAACCGAGAGTTTGCCCGCGCTCGTGATTTTTCCGTGGATTTTTCGGGCCTAAGTTAGTATTTTTGGGGTCCCGGGATTTACGGAAAAAATACACCGGAAAATAACTAAAGGGGTATCAGTTATTTTCTAGTCCGGACTGGACTCGCTCTATAATGCAGACAAGCTGCATTATGGAGGAATCACATGTGCACAGTATTATTACGCCTATAAAAAGAGGAAAGCAGGAGAGGGGAAGAGGAGAAGAGAAAAAAAGAGAAAAGGAGAGGGAAAAAAAAAAGAAAAGAGAGAAAAAAAAAGAGAAAAAAAGAGGGAAAACCGGCAAAAAAAAAGGAAAAAAAAAGAAGAAAAAAATATATATAGAAACCGAGAGAAAAAAAAAAAGAAAGAAGAAGAAAATAAAAGAAAAATAGAAAGGAAAAAGAAAGAAAATAGAAAAAAGAAGGAAAAGAAAAAAAAAAAGAAAATACAGAAAACAGGTGAACAGTTGCCACCCGCCACCGTCATTGTGCACGCCGATGGGTTCCAGGCCGCCGTGCACGACACCGCCGCCACCAGCCTCTTCGCCGTGCCGTCGCGACCTCAGCCCCGTTGCCCCCGTGCCCTTCCGCCTGCCGAAGCGCCGTGACGCGCCGTTGACCCGCGGCGAAACCCGGCGGATCTGTCTTTTCTCGTGCCTGCCGCCTCACGCCGCCGATGCAGCGCCGCTGTTCCACTGCCCATGGAGTCGCCATCGTCCGCCGCTGCTGTTGGTGTGCTCGCTTCCCTTCCTCGCGCTCTCGCCGTCGTCGCCAGCCGCTGCATCCCGAGGTGAGACCCGCGTTCGACCCGTTTCCTCTAACGGGTCGCGAATAGTTCTGGGTTGGTTAACTTTGGGCTTAGGCGTGGGCCGGCTGGGCTTGCACAGTGCAAGCCTGGGCTTGGTTCTATTCAGCCTAGTCCGTTTAATTAAAAAAACAATATATATATATATATATATATATTTATTTATTCATAATCTGGTATATAATTTTGGAAAAAAAATTATATATTTACTTTGAGGAAATTATGGCTAGTTTAATTCTTGTAGTTTGAGAAAAATATTAATATATATACATTGATAAATAATTAAGTTATGTTTTGGAAAACTATTATTATTTGAAAAAATATATATATACCTTGAAAATATTTCTGGAAATTATAATTATACGTTATTATTTCTCTGGAATACAATATGTATATGTTACTATTCTTGGAAAATATATATAGGTATATTTCTGAAATATATATAATTATGTTGAATTATAATTATTGGAAAAGTATTTTGTCTTAGAAAATAAAAATGTATATATATTAAATTGTATTTAATTTTCAGAGAAGGTTTTTATGATTATATATTTTCTGGGAAATAACATATAGCATATGATTAATATATATATATTTTTGTAAATGACAATGTTTGATAATTATATTATGGTAAGTAATTTTTTTGAGAAAATATTTTAGGAAATATAAATATATATTTTTGGGAAATATTTTGAAAAGAGTTTTAATTAAAGTATGGTACCGAAATTATATTCGGATATAGGTACGGTATAATATTTTCGGAAAAGATGATAATAAAGAATATGAACCGGGATGGGTTATTTCGCAGTATTGGCATCATAGCATACCGATTATGTGCATTTATGTGTATATATTGTTTTGCTGTATAGGTTTGGATATCGGGCAGTTTCCCGAGGGGCCGACGTCGGACCGGTCATTGTTTCCGGAGTTGAGTAATCGGCCAAGGTGAGGATGGATTTCCTTCATTATGTGCCTATATTACTCGATTGTTGTGTTTGATGGTTGTTGCACTATTGTTTGTCGCAATTGCTGTGGTATGTTTTGGGATGTTTATCCCATTGTCTTGATGGTGGTCGGGATGTTTATCCCATGTTGGTTTTTTGGATGTTTATCCTTGCGTCTTTTTGGTTTAAGTATAATGGAATTAATAATAAATTATGATAAGGATGTCGATCCTTGATTTTGGGTAGGGATGTCTATCCCGATATTTTGGTTAGGGATGTCGATCCCTGAGATTTGGTTTGAACCGATGATATAATTGTCACGTGACAACTAGTGGTACGACTCGATGGTTTAAGACTATTTTGTGGTGACCATGACCTGGGTTACTTGTGATAAGCATGTCTATGCTTGGGATGTCTATCCCGTGATTATTTTTGGGATGTCTATCCCTGGGTTCGTATTTTTGGGATGTCAATCCTTGGGTTCTCTGGATTTGGTCTGGCACCCGAAATATATTGATAACCAGGTCTGACCTCTAGCTTATCCGTGACGGGGCCCGGAAAAGATAAAATTGGAAATTGGGTTTTTATACGAGTCTTTTGGTTTGGCTGTTGTGCTTGTTTTTGACTTGAGTAATTATAGTTGCATAATGATTGTCTATCCTTCGTCGGTGAGCACTTCGGACTCACCCCTCACCAGCGGGCTTTCATCCCGTAGGATGAGTTATTTGTGGTACAGGTTTGGTGCATTCCAGACAGGCTGCGGCGTTATCCCTTGGACAGGACTTGGATCTATAGTTTGCATCTATGTCGCATACAGTGTTTATGTGAGTTATTAAGTCTTCCGCTGTGCAGTTTTTTTTGATATTATTGGGCCATTGGGCCGGTTGAGTTATTATTGTTGTTTTTACTTTGGGCTGTTGAGCCCGGATTTCTGTTGTATACACACAGTTCCGGCAAGTGTTTACTGTGTACGGTAAATACGGGTTAGGGCATTTCATTTTGGTAGCGGAGCGGGCGTTAGGTCCTGTTGGGCAGTCCTTGTGTGTTTGTTGTCCTTGTTTGCATAGTTCGCTCCATTTGTTTATTATTTTATGTCATTTTAGTTAGTGCATTATGGATCCAGTCAAGGGACGCCAGCTATCGCAGAACATACACATAAGAGGTATTGATGCCATAAATAAGCGGAAATATAAATATTATTAATAATACTAATAATTTCATTACAAAGATAAATATTACATTGATATTTCATAAAAAATGAAAATACATTTATCGCCTCGGAACGACGTTGACCCTGAAGCTGTTGGGGTCATTGTTGATGTTGACCGTGATGCTGTCGCTCCACGAGAACCACATGTCGCCCCTGTTGTCCTGGCCTGGAAGCTCGAACCGGTTTGCTTGAGGGAACCGTAGTGGGATGAGACCATGATCGTCTTGAGGCTGCCACTGGGTCTCGGTAAGAAGAACCATGTTTGGTTTGTATTGGTTCTTCAAGTCCCTCAGGGTAAGCGAGAACTCCTGGGAATGCCTAGCGACTCCTCTGCAGTTCCACACCAGTAGTCGGGCCTTGGGCCAAGTTACGGGCAGACGAGTTGCTCTGGGCATGCTTTGGGCCATCATCGAGAGTTGGTAGTAGGTACCTTGCTCCAGGAAATGGCAAGTGGACTCTAGGTTGAACTCCTGAACTCTTTCCGAGATGAAGAACATGATGGAGTTTGCCGAGCCATAGAAGGAGGTCCTCAGAGTGCCTTGGTCCTCCAGGAAGAACGTCTCTTCCATGGGAGTGACGAAGAACCTCAAGGAGTAGAGTTTGTCGACGAAGACCAGACGTGGCATCCTGCCGAGCTCATTCGGTAGTTCTTCTGGACGCTCGTTGACCATACTGTAGGCCATTCGGTTCCTTCTGCCTAGGTTGGCACCTTCGACGAAGAAGACGGATGATGGAGCAGGCATCGTGTTTTGGAAGTGTGGGTATTTTGTTTTTTTCTGAGCGTTGTGGTTTTGTTTTTCTGAGCGTTTGTTTGCTTTAAAATACTTTTGATGATTTACACCTCACCACTCCGTCTTTTATACTCTTATGGGGAGCGTGATTACTGTTTTTGATTTTCGAGATTTTACTTTTTGAAAATTTATCGTTGCTTCATTTATTGCTTTGTTACTTTATACGTTTTTCGGGCTACAATGTCTATGCTTGGGATGTCTATCCCGTGATTATTTTTGGGATGTCTATCCCTGGGTTCGTATTTTTGGATGTCGATCCCTGGGTTCTCTGGATTTGGTCTGGCACCCAAAATATGTTGATAACCAGGTCTGACCTCTAGCTTATCCGTGACGGGGCCCGGAAAAGATAAAATTGGAAATTGGGTTTTTATACGAGTCTTTTGGTTTGGCTATTGTGCCTGTTTTTTACTTGAGTAATTATAGTTGCATAATAATTGTCTATCCTTCGTCGGTGAGCACTTCGGACTCACCCCTCACCTGTGGGCTTTCATCCCGTAGGATGAGTTATTTGTGGTACAGGTTTGGTGCATTCCAGACAGGCTGCGACGTTATCCCTTGGACAGGACTTGGATCCATAGTTTGCATCTATGTCGCATACAGTGTTTATGTGAGTTATTAAGTCTTCCGCTGTGCAGTTTTTTTTGATATTATTGGGCCATTGGGCCGGTTGAGTTATTATTGTTGTTTTTACTTTGGGTTGTTGAGCCCGGATTTCTGTTGTATACACTGTATGCTGGGCTTGGTATGGTTGGGTCGTCACAGTTCCGGCACGTGTTTACTGTGTACGGTAAATACGGGTCGGGGCGTTTCAATCTATGTCTCTTACTATCCCAATTGTTTTTTGATCAAAACAGGTAGATTATCTAAATCAAAAAAAAAAAAAGGTAGATTGTCTAAATCCAAAAAAAATAGATTATCCCTTATTCTATCAAAAACATAAGGCAGATTATCTAAATCCAAAGCACAAATAACGAAAGTTTCCAACTTCTCACCTTACGAAATGAATCCCTCCAAAATCAATAGATCTCCTTCCAAAAATATGCATGGTAAGACAAAAATGCAATTTTTTTCCCAATTTAAAATGTGACCAAGATATTAACCCAAAAAATGATGTGCGCAAGATTGTATGTCCCATGAAGTCTTTAAATAGGCAGAAGTATCATAAACCAAAATACAGGAGTTGTCTCATCTTTGCTTTCAAACTATATACATCAAGTTCCACCCAAAAAAACATATATACATCAAGGATAGGAAAATGGGTTCACTATACTCCATATTAATTCTGTCCCTTTTTTCCTACTTTGTATTAGCAGTACATTCCCACAAAACCGTGCAGGAAAAGATACAAGGAAAAATTGCAAAAACCATTGTAGTTCATCAAAATGATACAAGAGCTTTCCCCACAGTGCAAAAGGCTATTGATTCAGTCCCAGCAAATAACAATGTTTGGATCCGTATCTTAGTTAAAGCGGGTACTTACAAGTAAGTAGAAAATAAAAAGTTCATTAATTTTCTTTTTGTTTTCTTTTTGAGGGTGAAAATTTCGTTAGTTAATTACAAGATGTTACATTAATTATGATATATGCATTCTCATGTTACGTGCAGTGAAAAAGTCACAGTTGAAAAGAACAAGACATTTATTGTTCTCCAAGGAGAGGGCATGACGAAATCTGTGATCCAATGGGGAGAAGTGGCAGGGAGCGCAACACAGAATGCAACATTTACTTTACATGCAGAAAACTTTGTTGCAGCAGATATAGGCTTCAAGGTCAAGCCAACAACTTAAAATTAATTAAGGCAAATGGGAGACCTTGTTTTATTAAGAATTCGATTGGTTAAAAACCATTTTGTCTTAAAAAATAATTAAAATTGCAATTACACCTTATTTGTTAAATGATTCTACTAGTAACATATTTTCATCTGCCCAATACAGAACACATACAACATTGGATATCCACAGCGCAGGGTTCTTCAAGCATCTGCAGCTACATTATATGCAGATAAAGCAAGCTTCTACAGGTGCAGTTTTATCAGTGTTCAAGATACTTTGACAGATTTACATAACCGTCACTATTTCAAGGATTGCTACATTGAAGGAGCGGTAGATTTCATCTGGGGACAAGGGCAATCAGTCTACCAGGTTAACAATCAAAATTACAATCATTAATCATTTCGTCATGTTTAGTTGCACAAACAAACTATTTCAAGTTATGGATAATATATGGTTTTGAGGATAGTGTCCTATTAATTGTAAATTGATATCTTTGCAGGAGTGTCTTATAAATGCAAGTAGACGAGGTTATATTGTAGCTCAAGGCAGAGAGTCTCCAAATGATAGCAATGGATTTGTATTTCTATCTTGTTCCATTGTAGGAAATGCTTCAGTATACTTAGGAAGAGCATATAGGACATACTCAAGAGTAATCTTTAAAGACACGAACATGACCAATGTTATTGAGCCAGAGGGATGGCTCGCATGGCATGCAGAAGGGAAAGAGTAAGATTCATACCCTTGAATAGTTCTTAAATATATATCCAATGATTTCTTTTTGTGAAATTATGTCCAATGGTTGTTAATTAATTGTATGTTTCTTTCTTGATTTTATGCACAGAAAGTTAACTACCTTTGTAGAGGTAGGATGTTTTGGACCTGGGGCAAACAACCCACACAGAGTGAAGTGGATGAAGCAACTATCCCCTACAGAGTTGAAATCATTGACAGATATTAATATTTTCATCAACCAAGATAGGTGGATTGAGCAACAACCCAATGTCCAGTGAACTTCCCATAATTTAATTCAAATGCTAATTGTAATAGTGCTATTTGGTTTAGTCAAGAAATTCAGGTAGAAAAAACGACAATTCGACTGGACAAATTTATTTTTAATACAGTTTCAAGTGGATGTTTTGCCCTTGTGCTAATTTATTTTAATAAATTGTATGAAAATTATTTTATAGAAAGTAATGAATTTTAGCATAGTTATTTTATTCCAAAAAACTCCCAGACAATGTGTAATAGCCCGGGTAAATTTTTGGATTTTTACCGGGACTGTAGAAATTGTTTTACTGTGATTACTGTTGGATTAATCTCGGGTAATTAATTCGAGGTAAATCGGTAATCGTTTTTTTTCGAAACCGAGAGTTTTCCCGCGCTCGGGAGTATCTTCTTGACTAACCGAGCCTCGGTTTTCAGTTCCGAGACTTGGACGACGTTCAGGAGGATTAATCGGATTTTTCGAGCCCAAGTCATATTTTTGGACTCGGGAC
>JAKUCV010006277.1:61545-72761 GCA_028386065.3 Turnera subulata
TTGAGATATGGGGATGTTGATCCCGGATTGTGGTGGGGCCTGGCATCCAGAATTAGTTAATAACCAGGTACGACCCTAGCTTGTCCAGTGACGGGGCCCGGAAGATAAAATTGGTAATAAAAATTAATAAGTGTTCTTTGGGTCTTGGTTCAGTATTGATTATGATGTGCTTGACATGTATTAATAAGATTCCTCTATCGTGATGTTTGAGTTGGACTCCTTTATCGTGTGGTATGTGTTAGTTGTTATGGCAGTATTCTTGTGAAGTGTTTGTTTGTGCTTGTTGTTGTGATGGTTGTGCTTGTTTCGAAAGTGTTATGGTTGAATATATCACTGTTTATCTTTCGTCGGTGAGCGCTTCGGACTCACCCCTCGCCTGCGGGGTTTCATCCCGTAGGATGAGATGTTTGTTGTACAGGCTTGGTGCATTCCCGACAGGCTGCGGCGTTATTCCTTGGACGGGCTTGGATCCATAGGTTGCATTCTGTTATGCATACAGTGTTAGAGAGTCTTTAAGTCTTCCGCTGTGCATGTCTTCACTACTGTTGGGCCATTGGGCCGGATATGTTATTTATGTTGTTTGCTGTTTTGGGCCGTTGGGGCCGAGTTATTGTTGTTTACACTGTATGCTTGGGCTTTATTGGGTTGGGTTGTCACAGTTCCGGCACGTGTTTACTGTGTACGGTAAATACGGGTCGGGGCGTCTCATTTTTGGCATTGTGTTATTTTCTTCCAATTTCCTTGAATTAAATATTATTTTCCTGTGTTAGTTTTCTGTTTTTCAGTTTCCTTTTTTTTCTTTCTTTCAGTATGAATGTTAGAAAGTATTATTATTTTTAAGAATTTATATAAAAAAAACATTTTTTGTGTTATACTTTAATTGTATATTTAAATTTGTATAATATATTATTTTTTTCAGGAGAATGAATATTCATACATTGGATGAATTGACCCCTGACAAGGATTCATGGACAATTCAAGTTAGGATTTCAAGGATGTGGGAGTCTTTGAATACCAAATTACAAAATCTTTTTATCAGTTTAGATTTGGTTCTAATTGATTCAAAGGTATGCTTATTTGTTTTTATTTTTTCCATTATTATTTAATTTTCACGAATTTTTTATAAAAAAATGACGGCAATATTAATTTCCATTGGATTTTTTATTTTATTTTATTTTTATTATATTTCCTTTACATTGTATTAGTCTTTTTAAATTTTCCAGTTTTTTTTACATTTTTTTATTTTTTGTTTGTATTTTATTTGTTTTTTCCTCATTTATAATATATATTTTTTCCCCTTCCATTACATTTGTTTTTCCCAGTATTATATATTATTTTCTAATTTTTTGGTATTATGTTGGTTTTTTTATTTTTCCTGAATTTAATTTTCTTGCTTTTTTCTTTTTCATTGCAATAGTTTAATTTCTGTCAATTTTTTTGAATTAAATATTATTTTCTTGTTTGTTATACGTTGTGTTAGTTTTTTCCCAGAATATTATGTTATATTTCTATTCTTTGGCATTGTTTTTTTTTTTTTAATTTTGTTGATATTAAAAATTAAATATTAAGTAGTGTAAGTGTTAAAATAAAAAATATTACATGCCACTTAAATTTTCAGAAATTTTTTCTTTTTCATTGCATTAGTTTAATTTCTGTCAATTTTCTTGAATTAAATATTATTTTCCTGTTTGTTATACATTGTGTTAGTTTTTTCCCAGAATATTATGTTATATTTCTATTCTTTGGCATTGTTTTTTTTTTTTAATTTTGTTGATATTAAAAATTAAATATTAAGTAGTGTAAGTGTTAAAATAAAAAATATTACATGCCACTTAAATTTTCAGCAATAAAAAAAATTTGAAATTATTTTTTTTTTGCTTTTATTTTTTTGGCATTGTTTGTGTCTTTTTAGTTTCCCTAATTCGTTTACTATTTTCATTTTTTTTTAGGCTATTGTGTAACGACCCAGGTAAAATTTATATGATTTTACCGAGTTGTTTAAACTCTTACAACGGTAAATATATTTTATCGTTGTAATCGAGAATTCTACCGCACCAGGATTTCCGAGTTTTACCGGGAGTAACCGAGCTTCATTTCGATTGCCAAGGATATACGACGTTTGGAGTATCTTCGAGCCTTGGAATTAACTTCTGAGAATTTTACACGGCTAACCGAGCCTCGGTTTTCAATTCCGAGACTTGGACAACGCTCAGGGAAATTAATCAGATTTTCCGAGCCCAAGTTGTATTTTCGGACTGGGACGGAATTTCGAAAAGACGATCATTGCCCCTAGGATATTTTGAAACACAAGAGAAGCATGAAGGGCATATAGGTCTTTTGCTGGCTCAGATTTTTCTGCCTAATCCTACAATTATTGATAGATATTTTCTTTTTTTATTCTTTCCTTTTCCTTCTCCTTTTCCTCCCACTACCCGTTGTTCCCCTGATTTTTCTCCTGCCGGCTCTTGTCTCCTCCTTTATTTTTCTTTTTCCCATCTTCACTTACTTTTCTCCTCTACCCAATTCCTTAAGCCGGCCTTCTCCTCTCCTCCTTCCTTCTTTTTTTTCTCTTCTCTCCCTTCTCCTCCCTCTTTCCTCTTCTCCTTCCTCTCCTCTCCCTTCCTCCACCCACTCCTGCAACCCGAGACCACCGCCCCGAAGCCGCCTTCTTCTTCCGTCCTCCTTGCACACGACGACCGCCGCTGCCTCTGCCCCTGACTGCCGTCTTCGCCATCAAGCGCCGCCGCTTTCAGGACCGTCATAACGGCCACGCCGCCTCGACGCGCCACCGCTTCACCTGTCCCCTGAAGTCCTCCGCCTTTGCAACACGCCTTGCAGAGCTCACAGTCGTCAGGTGCCTCACACAGCACCGTCGATCCCAGCCTCTCTCTGTTTTCTCGCTGCCTCCCACAATTCCGAGCTCTTCCTTCCCCTGTTCTCGCGTGCCCGTCCCCGTCTATGAGCCGTCGCCGCCGTCAATGGGTGAGTCCACGGCCGTGTCCTCTTCATCTTCTGCCGATTAATTAATTGTTGGTTTGATTAATTAATTGTTGGTCTTGAATAATTAAAACTGATAGTTAAATGGTTGGTGTTGCTCGGATTGTGATTAATCGGGTTTATGCTGGATGGATTAATTGATCTTGGTTGTGTTTGGTTTCTTGATGTGTGAATCGAGTATGGATGTGTGTGTTTGCTGGGTGATGACGAGGTGGATGTGGACATGGAGGTGTTGTGGAGTTGGGTTAAATTGCTGCTGGAAGGAAGCAGTTACTGTTCCAGCGTGAACAGTGTTTTTGTCGGAATCCGGCGAGCCTCCGGCGAGTCCCAGAAATTTTCCGGCGAACCCGAACATGGACTTGGGGTAAATATCGGACCTTATGGACTATTTATGACCCATTATCGAACCCGAACGATATTAAAAGGACTCGAACATTAAAACGGCGATTAATTAAGTTAATTTATAATAACCAATAAATTTATTTTATGCTTGTTTAATTTTTAGAATCATGTTAATATTAGTATTATTCTCCGTTGGGCTAAATGTTCTACCGAGTTAATTCTTAATTTTCTTACTTATATCTAACATTGAATTTACATTATAAAGGATTACGTATAAATAAATATAATTTTGTAATTATAAACTAAAATGATGATAAATATGAAATTAGTTTATTTACGGTTGTTGTCTTTATAAATATATGTAAATGTATATACATACATATGGTCGTATGAGATTTACTAAGCATACATACATTTTATAATAATTACCTCTCTTAGCATATATATATACATGTAATTAAGTAATTAGCAATTTAATTTACGGATTAAAAATGATATTATTCTATTTGGACTTAACTACAATTTATAAGTCTTTTACATGAACCATACAAAATCTATTTTATGGCTATGCCAGGATTGTTAATTACCGGAAGTAATTTACTAACGTAACAATGGTATTATTATTTTACACTATCGGTTATATGCATACATGTGTTTATTGTATTATATTTACTTTAAATGACTAAAATAGTACCGACTATAAAAAAATATATGGTTATACATAACTTACCTAATGAGTATGTATTTGACACGAGCGTCTAATGGGCCGGAATATCGGCTTGGATGCTCGGGTTCGGTTTTAAGCTCGGTTCGATTTAAATTCGAAATTAAGTATAATTGGTATATCGAATAAAGAGGCTAATTTCATAATAAAGAAAACTAAGGAGATAATAAAATTAGATTTGGTATAAGACAGGCCGTATAATAATTTCTAAAACCGGCATCATGCATGATCATTACTATCTGTGCATCATATGTGATTATTTTTGTTATAAATATAGGAACATCGAGGCTTAATCGGATGTCAATTTTCTGGAGTACCAGGTGAGGATATAAACTTATAAACTTCGGTATGCTGCCCGTGGTACCCCGTATGTTTGATTGATCATTTTTCTTACATGTTATCTTGTTGTGCCTGTCATGTTATTACTGGACGCTATTGTGATTATTGTTATGTGATTGATGACTACTGTGGTTGATTATTGAACTTTGTGATGTTGATGTGAATATTGTGATGTTCATACGAGATACGAGGTATTTGAGTTAATAGTGACAGTGACCTGATAATGTAACATTGTGATTGGTTTCCCAGAGGAGCTGTGAGGCTGAGAGCCTGCTCGGGAAAGTGAGTATGATGAGTTACTGTTGGACAAGTGGAATAAGAAATGATAATAAACAGTGATAATATCATCTAGACATCTAGGTTGTCACGTGACAGGTATTGGTACGGCCAGATGGTAGTCGCCCTGTGATTGATAGGGAGGACTGCGTGGACTCCCGGCTGAGGACTGCGGGACTCAGTTGATTTGTTATAGGAAGGACTGCGGGACTTCTGCCGAGGACTGCGGGACTCGGTTATATGTGATATGATTTGTGATATTTATGGATTAACGGGGATTACCCTGGGGTTAGCTAACCTGGCTACCAGGCACGGCCAATACTTATTACGTGACAGGGCCCTAATAATAAAATTGGTAGTCTATCGTCAAGTGTCGGTGAGTTTATGAGATTAGCTTTACCATAGGAAGTCTGACGTATAGTTAGTTCTGGTAAGTTGATACCGATATTGTGTTTGTGCTTGCTGTACTTCTAATGTGTTCTGTGTTGGCTTGGTGTATTTGCGGTTGTATGTATACTGTGATTTATTTGTTTATCGGTGAGACAGTGGTTGGTCTCACCCCTCACACAGTTCCTGCAGGTTAGGTTTGTATACCGGCGGCTGTGGCGTCACCTCGGACAAGACTCGGATCCAATAGCATGCATTGTGTCTTGCATATAAAATGTTACTGAATATCTAGAAATGCTTCCGCTGTGCAAATGTTGATGTCCCCACAAGGTGACGTAATTGTGATTTTGATTGTCTATTTATCTTTTTATTAATATGTGTTCTTGCTTTTATGATATGTTGGCCACGTGGTGGTACTGTTAGCTGTAATTACTGTTAGACGGGTGAATTTAGGTCAGGGTGTTGCATTTTGGTAGCGGAGCGGGCTGTAGGTCCTTGGGTGATTGTTTTGCTTGTTTGTTGTGCATAGCTCACTCCATATGTTTATCATTTTGCATTTATATCATTTAGTTAGTGCATTATGGATCCAGTCGAGGGACGCCAGCTGTCGCGGAACATACACATATAAGGTAAATGATGCCATAAATATGCGAAAATACAAATATTGTTGAAATTGATAATACTGGGAGTACAACAGAAATATTACATGGATATTCTATATTATATAAAAAGAGAAATAATACATTGATTCTGATAATTTATAAAAAGAAAAATACATTTAACGGTTCGCAACGACGTTGACACGGAAGCTGTTTGCGTCACTGTTGACGTTAACCGTGACTCTGTCGCTCCAAGAGAACCACATGCCGCCTCTGTCGCGCTGGCCAGGAATCTCGAATCGGTTTGCTTGAGGGAACCGAAGTGGGATGAGACCGTGATCATCCCGTGGTTGCCACTGCGTCTCCGTCAGAAGAACCATGTTGGGTTTGTACTGGTTCTTCAAGTCCCTCAGGGTGCGTGAGAATTCCTGTGCACGCCTTGCAACTCCTCTGAAATTCCACACCAGCAGTCGTACCTTTGGCCAGGTTGGAGGTAGCCGAGTCATTCTGGGTATGCTCTGGGCTGTCATTGCGAGCTGGTAGTAAGCACCTTGCTCCACAGTCTGGCAAGTGGACTCCAGGTTGAATTCTTGAAGCCTATCCGAGATGAAGAACATCACGGAGTTTGCTGATCCGTAGTAGGATGTCCTCAGTGTCCCATGGTCCTCTAGGAAGAACACCTCTTCCATGGGAGTGACGAAGAATCTTGAGGAGTAGAGCTTGTCGACAAAGACCAGGCGTGGCATTCTACCGAGCTCGTTCGGTAGTTCTTCAGCACGCTCATTGACCATGCTGTACGCCAGACGATTTCTCCTGCCGAGATTCGCACCTACGACGAAGAAGACTGAAGATGGAGCAGGCATCGTGAATGGAACGTGTGGGATTTTGTTTTTGGAACGCTGTGGTTTTGTTTTTTTTGAGAGTTTTGTTGCTTTAATGCTTTTGGTGATTTACCCCTCACCGCTCCTTCTTTTATACACTTATGGGGAGCGTGTTTATTGTTTTTGATTTTCAAGATTTTGCTTTTTGAATTTACCGTTGCTTGCATTTATTGCTTTACGCGTTTTCGGACCCATGCCAGAGTTTTTCAGTCTTTTTCCATCTCTTGATTTTCTTCGCTCTGGCTACCTTGTCTTATCTTTCTACGGTCTTGTTATCTTTTCTTGCATCTTTTATCACTTACATTCGTAACCGTTGAGGCCAGATGGATGGGACCACACCTCGAGTAGAACGCATGTGCGACAAGTTTACAGCTGTTCGGACATCGTGGTGAGATACGAGACGAGACAGACATTTTGGCTCATGCGGAATTTTTGAACAAGTGGGTAACGTGTCCTTCGAGAGACACAGGATGTGCTCGTGATCATCGCCGTGCGAGTTAACGACACAGGACGCTCCCGTGATCATCGCCTTGCTAGTTAACGGGTAACTTTTTCACGAGGTTAACCGACGTCACCGTTAGTTGTACGTTACGTTTGCGACTCGAGGATGTTCACGTCTGATACGAGCACCGTTCATGAAAACATGAATTGGTTTTAATATCTTTTTGTTTTGATTTTGTGAAACGAGTTTTGTTTTTAATTTCCTTAAATTTGATTTTATATTCTTATAGTTGATTTTTATTTTGCTTTGAGAGGTTTTATTTTCCGATTAACATAAGATTTCGTAACATAAGAGATTTTGATTTAGAAAGGAAATTTATTTTATTAATTTCATAATAAGGTTATACAACAGAGAAGAAGTACTCTCTATGGAGTTATTTGCTTCTCTAGATCTTTTACAATCTTCTTGGCATTTTCCATGTAAGGAAAGAGCTCCATGCACGCCAGTTCTATCTGTGCTACCGCCGAGCTGATCTTCTTCAGCGAGAAGTTCAGTTGTGTCAGCTTCTGTTGCGGAGTGTTGCTCTCAGCTACCGCCTTGCCCTTGCGATCTTCAGATTTCTTGGAGGCACGCTTCTTTCGTCGTTTTAGGGAAACGACCATGTGCTCTTCCAGGCCGATGATGTTCGTCTTGAACCGCTTCTTCGGAGGTTCCTCTTCATCGGAGCTTGTTTGGAAAGCTCTGCCGCCGATGTAGCTGTTGTCCTCCGAGTCTGAGGTCGTTCTTGTTCTCAGTGGAGAGTCCATGGCTGTGTGTGGGTTGCCAGCCATGAGGTTCGATTTTTATAAAGGATGAGATGTCGTGTAAGGGTATAAGCGACATATCACGTTGAGTCTGGACATCTGGCAGAGTGTACCAGAAGCTTATCGTGGTAGGACCCATGGATAAGCGGGAATTTCGGGGACGAAATTCTTTTAAGGTGGGTAGATTGTAACGACCCAAGTAAAATTTATATGATTTTACCGAGTTGTTTAAACTCTTACAACGGTAAATATATTTTATCGTTGTAATCGAGAATTCTACCGCACCAGGATTTCCGAGTTTTACCGGGAGTAACCGAGCTTCATTTCGATTGCCAAGGATATACGACGTTTGGAGTATCTTCGAGCCTTGGAATTAACTTCCGAGAATTTTACACGGCTAACCGAGCCTCGGTTTTCAATTCCGAGACTTGGACAACGCTCAGGGGAATTAATCAGATTTTTCGAGCCCAAGTTGTATTTTCGGACTGGGATGGAATTTCGAAAAGACGATCATGCCCCTAGGATATTTTGAAACACAAGAGAAGCATGAAGGGCATATAGGTCTTTTGCTGGCTCAGATTTTTCTGCCTAATCCTACAATTATTGATAGATATTTTCTTTTTTTATTCTTTCCTTTTCCTTCTCCTTTTCCTCCCACTACCCGTTGTTCCCCTGATTTTTCTCCTGCCGGCTCTTGTCTTCTCCTTTATTTTTCTTTTTCCCATCTTCACTTACTTTTCTCCTCTACCCAATTCCTTAAGCCGGCCTTCTCCTCTCCTCCTTCCTTCTTTTTTTTCTCTTCTCTCCCTTCTCCTCCCTCTTTCCTCTTCTCCTTCCTCTCCTCTCCCTTCCTCCACCCACTCCTGCAACCCGAGACCACCGCCCCGAAGCCGCCTTCTTCTTCCGTCCTCCTTGCACACGACGACCGCCGCTGCCTCTGCCCCTGACTGCCGTCTTCGCCATCAAGCGCCGCCGCTTTCAGGACCGTCATAACGGCCACGCCGCCTCGACGCGCCACCGCTTCACCTGTCCCCTGAAGTCCTCCGCCTTTGCAACACGCCTTGCAGAGCTCACAGTCGTCAGGTGCCTCACACAGCACCGTCGATCCCAGCCTCTCTCTGTTTTCTCGCTGCCTCCCACAATTCCGAGCTCTTCCTTCCCCTGTTCTCGCGTGCCCGTCCCCGTCTATGAGCCGTCGCCGCCGTCAATGGGTGAGTCCACGGCCGTGTCCTCTTCATCTTCTGCCGATTAATTAATTGTTGGTTTGATTAATTAATTGTTGGTCTTGAATAATTAAAACTGATAGTTAAATGGTTGGTGTTGCTCGGATTGTGATTAATCGGGTTTATGCTGGATGGATTAATTGATCTTGGTTGTGTTTGGTTTCTTGATGTGTGAATCGAGTATGGATGTGTGTGTTTGCTGGGTGATGACGAGGTGGATGTGGACATGGAGGTGTTGTGGAGTTGGGTTAAATTGCTGCTGGAAGGAAGCAGTTACTGTTCCAGCGTGAACAGTGTTTTTGTCGGAATCCGGCGAGCCTCCGGCGAGTCCCAGAAATTTTCCGGCGAACCCGAACATGGACTTGGGGTAAATATCGGACCTTATGGACTATTTATGACCCATTATCGAACCCGAACGATATTAAAAGGACTCGAACATTAAAACGGCGATTAATTAAGTTAATTTATAATAACCAATAAATTTATTTTATGCTTGTTTAATTTTTAGAATCATGTTAATATTAGTATTATTCTCCGTTGGGCTAAATGTTCTACCGAGTTAATTCTTAATTTTCTTACTTATATCTAACATTGAATTTACATTATAAAGGATTACGTATAAATAAATATAATTTTGTAATTATAAACTAAAATGATGATAAATATGAAATTAGTTTATTTACGGTTGTTGTCTTTATAAATATATGTAAATGTATATACATACATATGGTCGTATGAGATTTACTAAGCATACATACATTTTATAATAATTACCTCTCTTAGCATATATATATACATGTAATTAAGTAATTAGCAATTTAATTTACGGATTAAAAATGATATTATTCTATTTGGACCTAACTACAATTTATAAGTCTTTTACATGAACCATACAAAATCTATTTTATGGCTATGCCAGGATTGTTAATTACCGGAAGTAATTTACTAACGTAACAATGGTATTATTATTTTACACTATCGGTTATATGCATACATGTGTTTATTGTATTATATTTACTTTAAATGACTAAAATAGTACCGACTATAAAAAAATATATGGTTATACATAACTTACCTAATGAGTATGTATTTGACACGAGCGTCTAATGGGCCGGAATATCGGCTTGGATGCTCGGGTTCGGTTTTAAGCTCGGTTCGATTTAAATTCGAAATTAAGTATAATTGGTATATCGAATAAAGAGGCTAATTTCATAATAAAGAAAACTAAGGAGATAATAAAATTAGATTTGGTATAAGACAGGCCGTATAATAATTTCTAAAACCGGCATCATGCATGATCATTACTATCTGTGCATCATATGTGATTATTTTTGTTATAAATATAGGAACATCGAGGCTTAATCGGATGTCAATTTTCTGGAGTACCAGGTGAGGATATAAACTTATAAACTTCGGTATGCTGCCCGTGGTACCCCGTATGTTTGATTGATCATTTTTCTTACATGTTATCTTGTTGTGCCTGTCATGTTATTACTGGCCGCTATTGTGATTATTGTTATGTGATTGATGACTACTGTGGTTGATTATTGAACTTTGTGATGTTGATGTGAATATTGTGATGTTCATACGAGATACGAGGTATTTGAGTTAATAGTGACAGTGACCTGATAATGTAACATTGTGATTGGTTTCCCAGAGGAGCTGTGAGGCTGAGAGCCTGCTCGGGAAAGTGAGTATGATGAGTTACTGTTGGACAAGTGGAATAAGAAATGATAATAAACAGTGATAATATCATCTAGACATCTAGGTTGTCACGTGACCGGTATTGGTACGGCCAGATGGTAGTCGCCCTGTGATTGATAGGGAGGACTGCGTGGACTCCCGGCTGAGGACTGCGGGACTCAGTTGATTTGTTATAGGAAGGACTGCGGGACTTCTGCCGAGGACTGCGGGACTCGGTTATATGTGATATGATTTGTGATATTTATGGATTATCGGGGATTACCCTGGGGTTAGCTAACCTGGCTACCAGGCACGGCCAATACTTATTACGTGACAGGGCCCTAATAATAAAATTGGTAGTCTATCGTCAAGTGTCGGTGAGTTTATGAGATTAGCTTTACCATAGGAAGTCTGACGTATAGTTAGTTCTGGTAAGTTGATACCGATATTGTGTTTGTGCTTGCTGTACTTCTAATGTGTTCTGTGTTGGCTTGGTGTATTTGCGGTTGTATGTATACTG
>JAKUCV010006277.1:74377-93139 GCA_028386065.3 Turnera subulata
TAAATTAAATTATTAATTCTTCTCTCAATTTCTAAATAGGTACATCAAGTGAAACAAGAGGAGGGATTCAATACAAACAAAAATCGCCAAGAAGGTGGAGACAAAGAGACATGCTCAACAATTTCAGTTCGAGAAGAATCAAATCCATTACAAAATGATAGGAAAAACAAAAAACAAAAAATTATTCATCTTGATGCTTAGGAGAATTGTTTTTACCTATTATGGTAATGATGCATTTATTTGGCATTTGTATAAATCTGGAAATAAAAACTTACCTTTGCATCAATTAAAAGGAAATCTAGACTGATAAGGATATTTTGTAATTTTATATTCAAGGACTCCCACAACCTTGAAACCCTAACTTGAATTGTTGAGAAATTATTGTCAGACAATTCATCCAAAGTTTTAATATTTTCATTCCCCTGTCACAAAAAAAGAAATATATTATAGAAATAAAAAATACACAATTGTATTAGAAACAAAGTAAAGAAAAAAAAAGCAAAAAAAGAAGGAAAAAGAGACAATGAATGCTAAAGAAACTTAATCACACACAGATACTTATACAAAATTGGAATACAGTAGAAGAAAAGAAAAATAGAGAAACAAAAAAGTGTTAATACTATTACTAAAAAAAATTATACGGCAAGCTAAAACAAAGAAAGAATAAGAGTGAATGCTAAAGAAATTGGATGAGACACAGATACTAAAAAATATAGAATAGAGAAACCAAAGAATATTGATACTATAATAAGAATAGTACGTATAGTAAGCTAAAACAAAGAACAGGAAAAAGATAGAAATAGAAATAATATCGAAATAAAAAATAAGAGATAGAAATAAGAGATTTCTCATTCAATTTCTCAATTATCTTATTATATAATGAAATTTTTTCTTCAAACACTATAAAACTAATTAATTTAAGAATACTTTCAAATATAGAAAATTTATACTAGCTTATTTTTAAAAATAAAAACATAATATTTGGACAAACAAAAAAGTATGAAAAAATTATAAAACACAAAATACTATTCAAAAATGAATGTTATATACATTAAAAAAAACTATAAAACATAGCCTAAAGTAATATTAGAGCAAAAACTAAATTTATATAAAACATTCATTTTAAAAGAACAAAAATCGAAATAAAAAAACAAATTTTTAAAAAAGTAGAAAACATAGGTTCAAAAAATTAAATTCTAAAAACAAATTTAATATGAAACAGCCTCCAAAAAAAAAAGAAAAAAGAAAAAAAACCAAAAAAGGAAAAAAATCGGAAAGCATTAATTTTAATAATATACAGCATCAAAAAATAATTAAACATGAAAAGAATTAATATGAAACATAAAAAATTTTCAAAAATATAATCTCATTAAAGAATATTTTTAACAAAAAATATTTAGAATGGGAAAAAATAGAACAACACAAAAAATATATATATAGAAAGGAAAAGGTTCAATTATAATAAATATGTTTATTAAAAAAAGAATTAAACTTGAAAAAAAAATCTAAAAAAAACAAAGAGGAAGGATGATGCATAAAAATAATTAATATATTAGTGGACAAAAAAACCTAAAAAAAAGAGAATCAACAAGAATAAAAAATTTTTAAAAAATAAAGTTTTTCTCAAAACTATAATCTATTTATATTAAAAAAACAAAAAAAATATTTTATAGCATAAATTAATATAGAAAATTAGTAGCAAAAAATTATTACCCACTAAAAGTGAATACAAAAAATTATTCAGTTGTTCTATTTGTGGAGAAAAATTTTGGAAATATTGGCTTAAAGAATGAATAATTTCTTTTTTAAGAAACGGGATACAAATTTTAAAAAAAATATGTTTTATTAAAAATAGTGTACTTTTTAAAAATGTTATTGAAAAATATTAAAAATTTATACTAACCAAGTTTTTTCCTAAATAAGTTTTATGTGTATACTTTTAAAAAACTAACCATGTCCGTGTAATCCACGGGTAGTATTAGTTTTAAGAATTTTATTTCCTAGATTTCTATTCATTTTTTTACATAATATTAGCACTTAATATTTTATATTTTATATTTTAGTATTAGATTTCTAAGTTCAAAATTTTAAAAAATATACCACTTAATATTTTATACGGCCAGTAGCGGCAATTGGAAAAAGAGGACCTCACTTAATATTTTATATGGCCATTAGTTTCAATTCCTTTTTTTTCTTTCAGATTGGTTGAGCAACAAGTTTAATGCGTATACTGTTAAAATAATTTTAAACCATATATAATATAAAAAAAATAAAAATTTATAAAGAAAATATATTTTTTTAAAAAAATACTAACCAAGCCCGTGGAATCCACGGGTAGTGAACTAGTAAATAATAACTTAAGGACTTAAATCTTATGATTTGCTAAACTCAAATAGGAGTTCGATTAAGTTTTAACTTTAACAAGCCAAATTCCACCAAATTTGAGTCGAATTTGAATTTTTTAGAACTTATGTAACTTTCTAAAAGTATCAAATCATCCGTAAGTTTTAACAATTATCATTGATAGTAATGACGGTTATCTTTCTTTAGTTGTTTTTCTCTCTTTATGTGCCAATTCGATCAAAGTATTTTCGCCCTTACCACTGTAAGCTGGGTTGCATCTACAAAAGCCAAAATGTCAGAGGCCAAGAATTATGAATGAACAGCCAACCCCGTGTACAACTGAGTTATTTCTGTAGTAGTCATTAGTTTAGAGAGCAATTTCAGGGCTTAATCGTAGTTCATCAGAGTTTCAATCTCCATCAAATTTACAGTTCTGACGAGCCATCGGACCCTTGAAATTTTAGCCTGTGACTCATATTAAACATGAAATTTTGATTTAATGCTAAAATTGCAGACCTGTTGGGCAGGCAAGCCACTGTTTAGGTCATGGGCATGGCTCTCTCAACCCACTAAAATGACTAGCTCTTAGTCCCAAGACTACTTTACCAAAGCCACCAAAACAACAATGGAATTGCGCCCCTTTGTGTAGGAGAGCTGGAGCAGCACATACAAACCAGAGATAACTAAGAATTCCAACCCAACTAAAAGAGATGCTCAGAATAGGGTGAGCAATGACAACATTACGCTGAACAATTTTTACTGCTTTCTCATTCATTACCTAAGATAAGGCAGCAAGGATCCGAAACTCATAAGACTATAAGACTCAACTCATAAGACTGAACTTTAATCCACTTCTGAGACTATAAGAAAATAGAACAACTACCCCCTCAGTACCAAAGCAAAACACAAAAATTGTCAAATGCGAATAAGAGAATGCCAGAGAAGCAAGAAGCAGCTTTGAGAACGAACCGAACTTGTAGCCAAACATAGAATGATGCTTCACAAAAGCCTAGCATCATCCTCAAGCCTCTGAAAATCGTAGAACGGCAAGAAAGAATCCTGGGTCATCCACGAATTCAATCATCTCGAAAGAATGATCAGCTGCCGCCTTCTGCAATGCCATCTTATCCGGCAAGTCAGAAACAACAGCATCTCGATATTGTTTCCTTTGCTGCTCCAATATTTGCCTTCCTTCAGGATGGCTAATGACCACTCTTGCACCTATAGTTACCAATCCACGATGCCACAGACAGAAGTCAATAATATCCAAAACACAGAACAAGCACACAATTTCACAACCCAAAACAAGATAAATTAGACAAAATAATTATATAAAAAAAAAGCCAGCTTGCTTGGTAGCAATAAGGATTACCTGGAGAGCAATATTTAGCGAGGGATGAAAGAACCTGGGCGAGTTTAAAGGGCAAGGCAGGGAGAAAATAGAGGAAGACAACATCAAAAGGAACCCACTTCTCGGGAATATGTAAGAGCTCCCCTTGCCAACATTTGACGTCATCTTCGTGTTTGTCCTTGATTTCTGCTAACACCAAGAGCGAGTCGTGCACAACCACCAAGAAACTGCAGCTTGAAGTCTCCACCAAACGGTCCACAAATGCCCCCGTGCCAATGGATACCAAAACCCTGGAAGGCCCATCAATCCCCGCCGCAGATATGATGCGACCCATCTTCTGGGCTGAGTTCCACTCATCCGAGTCGAGAAAGGACCAGTCTTTTTCCTGCAACTCTTCAAAGCTGGCCACGGATACTGGGCCTACGTCTTCTTGAGCAGCAGCAGCGGCAGTAATAACAGATGGGCGGCGTGTGTGTGGCGAGTAGAGGGTATTGGATGGGGGGGCATAGTGAAGGAGGGGGTGTAGTTGACTGCGTGGGGAGGAGTGGCGACAAGGGTATTTATTAATTTGAAGGAATAAAGATGGAACTGATAAGATGGAATTCATGGCAGCAAGCATAGCAACACTAACTTCTACTTCTACTGCTACTTCTGCCGCCTGGTTCAGTTCTCTATCGCAGTGGTTAGTGAAGAAGACTCACCCACATACGACGTCGCAAGCAAGGGCTAAATACTTGGTGTTACATTAACCCCCGAGTCCTACGGGCCATATCCAAGACCCAATTAACAGATGGGCTTAATAAGTTATTTTGGGCCCCTTACTTCGGCTTCACTTGTTATCTTGGCATTAACCGATATGGTTGTTTGTTGATGTGACAGTGGCCCAATCGTTGGATAAAAGGCTTTCAAAGTCTTATTATTGCTAGTCATTTTTCAATCAGGTCATTTAATTATTTTCTTATTAATCAAGTTTTTGTAAATAACCTGTTTTATGAAGATGTGAAGTGATAATAGAGGGAGCAGAAAGAAGAAGAAGTTGAGGAGGAAGTGCCATTCTCGGCTCAACACCTTATTATTCGTTTATTCAGTATATATAGCAACATACAGATGGATGGGTAGGTAACATAGTTTTATTGATGACATCCATATTTAACATGTTTTATAACACTCCCCCTTGGGTGTCATTGTGTGTTGGGTAGAATATGCTTAGGGAGTACCGCCTCATTAAAAACCTTACCAAGAAAAACCCAGTGGGATAAAAACTTGGTGAAGGGAAAAAGAGTGCAGTGCGTATTCTACTCCCCCTCATTTTGGCCTTACTTGATTTCTTGATGTTGTTGCATGTCAACTTCTGGTGTCATTAGGTGACGCATGCCTTGTATGATTGTGACATATATGTCCTTCAATTAGGCAATGTAGGTAACATCATCTTCATAATTTGTTATTAGAGCATTTTCCTCGCTATCTTGCTTTTGTGGTCGCAATGATATAGCTGCTATACATGTAAAGTTGGAGCGTCAGCCTCGCTATCGTTTCCATATGAATCTTGAGGATGCAGCATCTTCAAATGTAGCCAAGCACAGTCTCGACTAGCTTCATGTATAACGACAACTTCTGCATTATTGGTAGCGTTTTGTGCTGGCCATGATACTTCAAGTATCTGTTTTGTGTTTTATATGGATCAAATATATAACCTGCATCTGTAAAACAAACTATATTTTCCTTGGTCTCACAAAAATAATTACATGTCCATTATACCCTAGGATAATGGAGAGCTTCAGGCTTTATAATTTAGTGCAAAATAATATTTTGCTAACAAGGTTGTGACAAAGCTTCAGGCTTCATGTTACTAACAAGATAAATTACACTTTGATATGGTACTTCAGGACCAGTCTAATTTTTATGAGATTCTTCATCTCAAATTCTTTCTTAAAATGTAGCACGGCATTTGGAAGCTTCTTCAGGAGTTCCAATAATATTTAGATAATAAAACACACATATATATGAATTATTAATATAAGCAAAAATAAATTCATGCATATGTACTTTATCCTATGCATACTCAAATTGGTTTAAACCATGTAAAGATCGATTTAATTGAGTGTATTCCCGGGAATTCGTTGCTTCAGGCAACTTGAATCCTTCAGGGATTCTCATGCATATGTCATGACTTTTGGATCCATAGAAATAGGCTGTAATAGCATCCATTTGATGCATTTCTAATTTTTTTTTACATTATGCCAGACTTACCAAAAATAATTGCATCCACCACAGGGAAGTATATCTCCTCACAATTAATACCAAGTCATTTGGGTAAAACCTTGTGCGATGAGCTGTGCTTTGTATCTCTCTATTATAATTTCCTTTTCGCACAAATCCCCATTTTCAATTGACTGGTTCCACACCATCTGGTGTACGGACTGCAGGTCCGAAAAATATCTTGCTTCATAACGGACTACAGGTCCAGAAAATATCTCGCTTCACAAGCGAGTCTAACACAGCCTTAATCATGTTTCTCAATTTGGCCAATCATTCTACGCCTACATTCATCACTTGATGTAGGTTCATGATCCTCATTTATTTAGCGCTATATTATAAATAAAAAAATATTCCGTCGATGGTTATTTCACGTCGGTTCCTTCTTATTTCTGACACTGTAATTGAGATCTCATCATACTCATTTACTTCAGGTACCTGGTTACTTCTGAAACTTTATCAATTGTGTTAGAAAACCTCTTCTGGAGGATTTTCCTCTTCTTGAGGACTTTTAATTTGAACCTCTACTGGAGGTCTTGTTTTCTCACTGGGGCCATATTATCTCTTTGCTCCTTTTTCTCTATCAAGAATTTTGTTTTCTTTTGGAACCAAGTATATTCTAAGCTTTTGGCATACTTTAGATTCATTTGCATATTATACCTGTTCTTTTGGAACATTAATTTGAATAGGAGCATTTGCAGCTGTATATAAGATTTGGTCACTTTATGTGTCTGGCAATTGACAAAATATTTTGCAAATGAATCATCTTCTGAACTTCAGGTTCATACGAATTCGTTTGAGGATCAAAACTAAGCATTGAATAACATTTCAATAATATCTTAATCCAGCTGCTTATTTTCTCCCCCTAATGTTGGGTAAACTCTTTCATCAAATTAATAATAATCAAATCTCCAATTACTAGTCAATGATTTATGGAGATTCATACCCAACATACACAACATATATTCTCAGTCTTCTTTAAGGACTAATTTTACTATGCTGTGGTGGAGCATTATATACTGTACAACCAACGGTCTAAAGATGGGAGTTGCTAGGTTCGTGACCATGAACTAATTAAATGGGGAGACCTTATGATAACTTGTTGGCTTGATGCACACAAGTATTGCTGCATGTAAAATACCATTTTCTCATACAGTAATATTTCATTAACAATGGTCCTGCAATCAATTGTCAATATTCCCCCAGATCTATTTGGGTTTATTTCCAATGATATACATTATCTATTGAAGAAATATATCAGCATTATCTAGACATATAGTCTAATAACATAAGTAGGGATATGTACCCGCAAGTGGCTTAATCATTAAAATAAGTGCGCACAATGCCTACTTGCGTCACACAATAGACCATCTAGTCGATGCATCATAAAAATTACCTAGATGGTCAACACGGAGGATTTATCAGTCCGCGTTCATGTCCCTGAATTATTCCCAAAATTGCTGGTGATTCTAGGCCAATCTCATCTTGTGAAGGCCTAATAATTAATTTCGCAGCAAACAAACACATATTTTTTTGGTGCTTTTAGTTGGATCATACACTGTATCAGAAGTGTGAATATGTTTTTATTCATTATCCCATTGTTCTTGTCACTCAAGAGAACAATTGATATTGGCCTGACACAAGTTATTGCACAAGTATTTGAAAGTTGCCCCTCTTTTTCTTCCCCTTTCTCTATATGCAAACTCACATATTATTTATATACAAACAAAATTTGGACAGTCAGTTAGCTAAAAGATAAATGCTACCAAAAAAATATGTGGAAATTCATTGATTATAAAACTTCTGGTTTTTCAATGAATGACCAAATAAATTTCGTGCATCATTGATCCGGGATAGCCCAACCGGTTATGCCAAACAATAAATCCATGAACCAACTTCAAGTTGGTGCCAGCTTCAGGCTGCGCAAACTGTGTTTTTAAACACTTAAAATTGCTAGCTTTAGGCTAGTGCATTCCAGCTTCTGGCTGGATATGGTAAGTTTTAATTACTCAATTTCTAGCTTCATGCTGCAATATATGTGCCAATTTTAGGATTATTTATGCCACTCATGTCGGAAAAAGAACAGAATTATTGAGCAATAATTAAATATAGTGACAAACTTTGTCAAAAACAAATCCTATTGGATCTGTCTGGGGGTCCACATATTGAAAAAACTGACACCTTAGCTGTCTAAGCTCAGGCTATAAGAAGGGAGTGGTAGAGTCAGAAAGATTCATAAAAACTCAACAAGACAAGAAAAATGCCTTCCCCAGCTACTGTTTTCTTTGTTGAGGGTGCCTCACTAGGAAGAAGGAATAGACTAGCTTATAGCATGGTGAATGAGCAACAAGAGGAATTACCGAGTGAACTCGCAAGAATTCCCCGTTTAGTGTTTGTTGATGAGCTTTACTCGTCTAGGTTCTTTGTGACTCCTATGGAAGAAACTTTCTTCCTAGAGGACCAAAGCAATCTAAGGGTGGTATGTGGTTCTCCTGGAACGAGAGTGTTAGGGTCAACATCAACAACGAGGCTCAAAGTTTTAGAGTTAATGTTGTACCCAACAGATAAATAACTGTTAATACTTATGTATGAGAACAATTCCTCTTTGAATGTTCTCCAGTTATGGATCCATTTTGCAATAATAATATGCATGTTTTTCCTTAGCTTTGCCATTATTATCTCATCTACGGCCACAGGCACAATTATACTGTCTTATTCGCTTCAGAGAATAGAGCAGAGTCAATTCGACGGATCCATAATAATTCGCTTTTACTGTGAGTGGGGGTTCTCTGTACTCTTCAAGAGTATTTGCTCTTCCAGAGCGTAAATATATGATCTTCTTGATCATAGTAAAGTATGCGTTCTTTATGAACGTATTCAAACTTATGCTCTTCTGGAGCGTGTTAATCTTTTTCTCATTTCGAGACTGTACTATCAATAGTTGACATCCACAGATAACTCTCCCCCTTGGATGTCAACTTGTATTGTCTTCAAGACTAATGCCTGAGCCATTATTCTAGAAATGATTATAAAAGGCTGTAAAATAAATAAAATCCAATTAAATAAAACTGAATATAAAAAATGAACATAAAATAAAATTATTCAATATATATTGGCTTGCACTTTCAGGGTAAGTAAGATAAGAACAGTATTCATCTTCGTGATGGTCATACAATATCCATCTTCTTGATGGTTATTCAATATCCACCTTCTGGTGGTTTATGTTTTTCTTCAATATTTCATTAAGGGATCTGCAGGATCTTTTTGGTAGTAAGACATCCAGTCTTCTCCATATTTTGCTTTTATTTCCTCTGTTATTGAGTCTTCCAGACTATTTGCATTTAAATGCATTTCAGCGCCCATAACAAATTTCTTCCAGAAATTTTAAGGGCCGCGAAAAACTAATCACATAATTCCAAAAAATTAAATAAAAGACATAATAAAAATAAATAAACATGAGCCTTTTATTGATTAGCCCAATTTCCAATTAAAAATAAATAACCGAAAGATAAATATGATAGGCCTTGTACGAGCCCAAGCAAAACGTAAATGAAATTAAAGCGAGAAATTAAATGCAATGGGCCTTTTAATAGCCCAATCGTAATTTAAAAAAACATAAAAATATGCTTACTTGATAGAAGGCGGCTTAGTCGGCCAACAAATGAAACAAGGCGGCTTTGTCGGTCAACAAAGAGATAAGGCGGCTTAGCCGGCTAACAAATAGATAAGGCGGCTTAGCCGGTCAGTATTGAATACTAAGTAAAGCATAATAATAGAGGGTATGCTTACTCGATAAATCTTTCAGCAATTTAAATTCTCACCCCCTTTTTTTGTTTTTTTTTTTTAACAGAATATATATATTTTTCTTTTTCTTTTTTTTTTCTCCACATTTTTTTCTTTTTTCCCTTTTCAATATTTTTTTTTTGTTTTTCCTTTTCTTTGTTTTTATTAGTGGACTGGGCCGTGAATAGTATAGCCCAGGCCAACCCAAAAACAAAACCAGACATTTTGAATGGTGCAGCCCAGCAATTCAGCCCATGGCCCGCGGGTCAGACCCGACTCAACCCATTCGGGTCTTCTTCTTCCCTAGCTCACCACTGCGAGCTCGCGGACGGCGGCGCAACAGGGAGTGAGGAGCGGGCGAAGACGGGCGGCAGGAAGGCGACGCGGCGAGCAGAGACGGCGCGGGAAAGGAGGCGCCAAGCAGCTGCGGTCGTCGGCTGCAGGTGAGGAGGCGGGTCGTCGGGCGGCTTGCTTCGTCTCCTCGGGGCGGCGTCGTCCTGTAGCGACGACAGAAGAAGGAGGAATAGAAGACGGAGGAGGAGATGGCTGCGGTGGTACAGGCGGCGTTGCAGGAGAAAGACCGGCTGCCAGTAGAGGGGCAGACCCGACGGGGCTTGCCGGGTCTGCGGGCGAGGCCGTCGGGTCTTCCTCTCCCGGCGGCACGTCCAGAGGCGGAAGGGGACGGGAAGGCGCCGGTCAGTCGGCGACGGCGAGGGGAGCACGCCAGTGGTGGCTGTGAGACGGGAGGCGACGTGAATCCATTCACCATAAACAGTAACAATGAGCTCGGGTTGGTCACTTCTGTGTTGTTTTTTTTTTTCTTTCTTCTTCATTTTCTGCTTTGCTTTTCTTCTAACTTGGGTAGAGATCGTTCGTGCTGATAACGTGTTATAAATAACCTGTTTAATGAAGATGTGAAGTGATAATAGAGGGAGCAGAAAGAAGAAGAAGTTGAGGAGGAAGTGCCATTCTCGGCTCAGCACCTTATTATTCGTTTATTCAGTATATATAGCAAAATACAGATGGATGGGTAGGTAACATAGTTTTATTAATGACACCCATATTTAACATATTTTATAACAATTTTATTGTTTTGAACCTTTTTGTTGGGTATTATGTGTGATTTTCATTCAACGTTGTTGAGTTATGCTATGGCCGTCTACACATTACAGTTACTCAAATCCAAAATAGAAGCCAGTGGTAAGCCAGTGGTTTCAATAAATGAGAGCAACGAAGTATATGCTTATGGTGGTAACAAAGATCCCAGCTTTCCCTTCTCTCTCCCCCAAGAGGAGTGAGTTAAAACCTACCACATGCTTATCACATCAATTCATAAGGAAGGATGAAAAAATTGGAAAAAATTAGGCCCCTTGACATATGTATGCAATGACTAAAACAATTGAGAGTGAACTAGAGAAATGGGGAAAATACCTTGAAGGATGTAGGAATTCTACATTAGTCCTTACTCCTTTCATTCCAACAACGATGATGGAATTTCAAAATAATTCTGTCTGGCTTTACCATTGCCAATCCGACAGAGGAGGTATTATAATGACAATATGTAACCCCTTTCAACCATATCTTTTGAAAGCATTAACAATACCAATATTTAAATCTAAATCTAAATCCAAAATTCAGAATTTATGATTTAAGAAGGTTTTGGATTTTGGTTTTGATCTTTAGGATTTAGGGGTTTCGAGTTAGTGGTTAAGGTTTTAAGCTTTAGTATATTATGATTTAAACTTTAGATTTTAGCATTTAGAATTGTTTTTAATTTTAATATTTAAAGTTTAGTTCTTGGGTTTTAAGGTTCGAGGAGTTTTTTTTTTGATGCTAGAATAGTATCCCAATCGACCCGGACTAATCTCTCCTCGTGGCTCGATGCGTCACCTTTATGAGGTGGGATCATTATCAATCCCCTGATGACTGAAATAACCTTTATTGAATTAATTACACAGCACAATCATTGTTTAATGGAAGGGTTATTTCAGTTAGGGGAATAATATTCATTAATTGCAGAAATTTATTTTCTTCTTTAGTGGCTTATCATGTGCCCCTAGGGCACGAGATAGAAAAATCCTTTCTATATACCCGCTTCCACCAGGACTCGAAATTTGGAACTTGGGGTTTAAGGGGAATGTATTACGCTTTACCACTGCAACCAATGTTAATTAGTAAGGTTTGAGGGTTTTACAATTCAATAATGCTAGAGTTATTAAGATTTTTTTAACTAAATGTGGCATGCTTATATTGGATGATTTTATTAGATCTCCACATTATCTTTGTTTTCATTTATTATTTTCTAAAATTAATGTTTTCTCGTTACAAAAATCTTGACCAATTAATTTCTTATGATATCTTTCCTTTCTAAACTTTTTTCTTTTTCTTATGATACTGATTTTCTTTTTCATTTACAAGACTTAACTAAAAATTTGAGATACCTACTGATGGACTTAATTATTATTCTAGTGTTATAAGAGAGCGTGCGTCCGAAGAAATAGGAGGTCTTTTTTAGGGTTGCATGAGCACTGCGCCGCCGGTGAGCGGGGGGTTGCGGCCGCCTGATCCCGACACTACTCAGCCGCCGGATGTCACCATGCAGTCTGAGGCTACGGTTCCCACGGCTGGTGACGTCCAGAAATCGTTCAAGGAGGTTCTTGGATCGTCTTCGTCAACGATGGGTTTGGAGGTGGATACGGAGTTGGTTCCTATGGAGGGGGATATCACATCGGAGATGACGGACAGAGGCCCGGTCATCAGTTTGTCTAATCGGTTTCGTAAGAGGATTCATCAACAATGGGATGATACGGTCATTGTGAAGATGTGGGGTCGTTCCATTGGTCATAGGATGCTATGCAGCAAATTGCAGAGGTTATGGAGCATGCGTGGTGGCTTCCGAGTCATTGATCTCGATCACAATTACTTCCTGGTTAAGTTGGCCGATGGGGATGATTACATGAGGGCTCTTACTGGTGGACCGTGGGTTGTGTTTGATCATTATCTTACTGTAGAGCCATGGCAGCCGAATTTTGATCCTGCCTCTCATAAGGTAACGTCGGTGGTGGCTTGGATTAGGGTGCCGAGGTTGTCTACGGAGTTATATCAGTTGGCCATTCTGAAGAAAATTGGGAATCGCATTGGGCAGTTCCTTCGAGTTGATTACTCGACTCAAAAAACGGAGAGGGGTTGTTTTGCTAAAGCTGCGGTGGAGTTGGGTTTGTCACATCCCCTGCAAACTGAGACTTGCGTCGATGGGGTCTGGTATACTATCAAGTATGAGAGTCTACCTAATGTCTGTTTTGAGTGTGGCCGGGCAGGACATGATATGTCCCATTGTCCCTCTTGGCTTGCTAGGGCACCGACTCATTCTGCCTCTATGCATATGGAGGAGTCGCCGGCTATGGAGGCTCAATCTCAAGGTGCGCAGCAACGTTCAGTGCCGATGGAGGATACATGACTGAGTTGGAAGGGGAGCTCATCGTCTAAATACGGTGAGTGGATGTTGGTTCCATCTAAGGGGCGTCCTATGGCAAAAAAGCAGGTACAAGATCAACAAAAAAACCAAAAGGATGGCGCTAATGGGTAGTCTAGTGGATCGCGTTTTGACGCCTTAGCTGATGTGGAGGAACAGTCTGTAGAGGAGGAGGTCGTTCTGCTGGCTTCACGATCGGGAGTTGCACCAATGATTCGGCAGGGTTCTGGTCAGGGGAGTGGAGTGCACACGGTTACTAGAGCAGGTAGTGGAGTTGCGGGGGTTACAAAGCCAGGGCATCAGAAGATGAGGACTAAAGGTATCTTTATCCGGGATGATTCAGTGGAGGTAGTTGGTAAAGATGTGCATGTACAAAAGCGGGCTAAGGGGAGTTTGGGTTATACCCTTTCTGGGGTGGAGTTAGCTCAGGCTGCAGTGGATGCTACTCGGAAGGTTAATAAGGTCCGGAAGGGCAAGAACAAGGTTGGTGAGGGGGAAGATAAGATGGCGGCTTTGTAAGGTATTCTTGCTGGGGCAATTCCAGTTCCAGTATCATTCCAAGCTCCTGCGGTAGGGCAAGTGGAGTCTTCTTCTTCCCTTCCCCCTCCGGCACCTCCGAATGGGGATGGCAAGACTCTTACTTCTTCCGGTATGGCGGTGGCTTTTGACCTTCTTGGTCAAGGCCATAGCGATGTTGCTGTTGCGAATAAGCCTCCGGAGATTGCAGCGGGGGGGTCTGCGGCAGCGAGTATATTTGTGGATGTCCAGGATGCTCAAGTGGATGGTGATTCTACCATACAGTTGGATGATTAAGTTCATCAAGTCTCTTATCGTTTGGTTTCTTCTTCTTTATATTTTTTCCTTTATGGATTTAAATAATAAGATATTAGCTTGGAATTGCCAGGGGGCAGGTAGTGATCGTTTTCGGCGGACTTTTAGAGATTTGGTGGTTTCTCACCGACCAAATTTGGTTGTTCATGTTGAGCCCCAAGTACAACTGGATGTGGCTGTGGTTTCTCTTAGGGCTTGTGGATTGGATGGGTTTCACTACCAATTTCTAGCCTCTTTCTTTGGGCAGCTTCCCGTAAGCAATTGGTAAGGAAAACAGGTTTACTTACCTATTCGTTACGAAATCCTTACGGGAAAAGCGTTCCTTACCGTTTGCTTTCCGTTTCCTTACGGGAACCATCCGTAAGCAAACCGTTCGTAAGTAAATTTCCATCCGTAAGGATTTTGTAAGTAAATTGTTCCTTACAGCAGTTCCCGTAAGGAAACGGTAAGTGTTCCTTAACAAAACAATCAGTGGGCCCCATTGGCAGACAAGTATTTCCGTAAGGAAACGTTAAGGAATTGGTAAGGAAAAAACTTTACTTACAATCCTCTTTTGTAACAAAACCTTAAGCATTCCGTAAGGAAAAATAAATAAATTAAAAAAACGCATGGATATCATAACCCAAAACCCAGAAACATGAACATTGAACCCAGAAACACCAAAACTGAATATTGAACCCATAAACTAAAATAGAATAAATTCAAACATTAAACATCTTAATTAGTCAAACTTAACATAGAATCTGACATTGTTCCAAATCATATGAAATCCTCAACACAAATACAATTTGGCTTTGAATTTCTTGCCTTAAACAAATAAAACATAAAGCCACAAATATAACATAATAATATAAGTAAACAAATCAGTATGTTGATTGGCGAGAACCTACAGAATTGTTGTTCGAAGCAGGACGTGGTGGAGGACAACTTGGCAATGGGATAGAGGTGGGAAAATTGACATTTGTTGGTTGATCAATTGAAGGAGCAGCTGTAGAGACACTCGGAAAGGTCGGCATCGAGCTTGAAAATGCTTGTTGCCATGGATGTGATGAAGATGCACCTACAGCAGGCATCGTTTGTTGCTGCCCGGGAAAAGACAAGTGCCCAAATGGAAGATTTGTCCACTGCTGCTGCTCAAGAGGGAGAGTTCCACAAGGCATCACTGCTGGCAGTGTTACATATTCAGGGGCCCGTAACTGCGGGTTCATTTGAGATAAAAACATCTGCATCATCTGCCCAAACTGATCGCTCATTTCACTCCTTATTGTGTTTGAAATTTGACACTTGACAGTGTCTTTTATAGTGTCCACTATATGTTCCTTGACAGTATCCAGTAGTTGCTCCTTGACTGCATTAATCTCCCGCTACACAATAACTTCAAGTGGCTCCTCTCCCACAGTACTGTACCATAAGTAGCTTAAAAAAATAGTAATACTTTGATGTGAGTGACCTTTTGTATCAACAATTGTAATTACAAGGCAGACAACTATAGGGATACTCTGCAGCAGAAGCAGAAGAGCAGCATAATTAAGACAAGCAGAGTATGATATAATATACGTGTGCATTCGTATACATGACCCAAAAAAATTGAATTACCAAAACGAGATACCTAAGTACAGAAAATAAAATAGCTGCTGTAGTGGAGTGTGCTATGAAAAACAGAAATAGGAATCTTCCCTCTTTAATCTGGTGCTAACATATGGGTCTACAATTACAAAATCAGAGACATTATTCAAGCTGCGCAAAATTTACAATTACAAAATCAGACAGTACAATTTCAGTCCAATCAGACAGTACAATTTTAGTCCATCTTTTTCTTTTTTACTGTACAAAGAGGCCAAGGTCTTTATTGCTAACACATGATAAAACAATAAGCAAAGTAATTAAAATGGTTCTCATTCTTCTTATTTGTGGTGCTGTGCTACTGCAAGTTTTTGACTTGGCTTCGGGTTCAAGAAAGCAGCCCCAGAATATTTTTTGCATCAGGTAGGCAAGAAAATTACTTAAATGCGAATCTAGATTAATTTTGTTAATTAAGAATAGAAAGGCAACGTTTTGGTTGCAACTAAGTTCAAAGTCAATGCTCCCCAAACCAAGAAGTTAAGAGACATAACCAACAAGTTCATTCCTGGCAATCCTTTCGTTGAACATCTCACCTACTTTTAATGTTTTCAGAAGAAAGAAAGCAAACCACAAGACCTAAACCAATCTATCCATACCCAGAATATAATATCTCTCAAATAGACCCCTAATTCTCCCAGTATAATCCATCCAAAGAAATTTAATTTCTTAAATACCCAACAAGGAGTTCAGAAGCAAGAAATGGAGAAGACTTTGGTCAAGAATTTAACAGAAGCAGAAACCTGGAAAAGGGCTTGGGTCAAGAGAGGGTTCTGGATGAGGATCTCTTTCGCTTGCTGCTTGTTCTGCTCTGTTAGCACCTGTCCATACACAAACAAAAAAAAGAAGAACTGACTATTCTGGACAACTCACTTCGAAAATTTGAAGCAACAAATCCTTAGGATTACAAAGGGGTTAGGGGGAAAAAGGAAGAATCTTTTTGGACAACTCACCTTCCTTTGCTATTACTGTCTTGGTTCATCTTCAAGGTGGCACTCCTAGTTGGCTAATACACCTAATATATTTTCACCAGAATCATGCATTACTAAGGGGCAAAATCTGGTTCCATTTATGTTAAAATGAAGTCTGATTCCACATATTTTTTTGGTAGCATTTATCTTTTAGCTAACTGACTGTCCAAATTTTGTTTGTATATAAATAATATGTGAGTTTGCATATAGAGAAAGGGGAAGAAAAAAAGGGGCAACTTTCAAATACTTGTGCAATAACTTGTGTCAGGCCAATATCAATTGTTCTCTTGAGTGACAAGAACAATGGGATAATGAATAAAAACATATTCACACTTCTGATACAGTGTATGATCAAACTAAAAGCACCTGTGGCATTGCAACACTAGCCAAGAATACTGCACCAAATTACAAGAATCATTGTTATGTGAGTTGAGTTCAAAGACGAGAATGATAACTCTAATCTCACCGTGATCAATCAGGTTCTCATATTGACAAACCTTAATCTCAATCCGGTTTGGTGACAAATTAAGGTTAATTTGAGGGTTAAAATCTATAATTCAATGAAGTGATGAAATCATGAAGATTCCTCTAATGAGAATAACCATAAAAAGGTTCTTAAATCCTTGAGAATGGACCATTAAAAAGCATAAAACAGAAGATGCTTCATGATAGTTCCATTGAGCCAGTAAACTAACCTTACGGCTTCTTTGAGATTTCTGGTACGTTGCTTGAAACAACTGGATCAGAGAGTTGAAATTCAAAGTTTAGGTTTAAGATAAAAGAAAAGATCAAGAAAATATCGTTTATGTTCCAATTTAACTAAAACTAATACATAAGAAACTTTTAGTTAAGTCTCCTCATTAAAAAATACGTGATAAATCTCAATAACCAGTGTGAGAATTACATCGAAAACATGCAACAAATGCAGCAAAGGAAAACATAAAAGCCTACCAAAAAAAAAGGAAAACATAAAAGAATGTCACAACTGACCTGGCTCAGAAGGTCATTAACCTCTTTCTTCTCCAGATATGATATACCTGCATTTCCATTCCCAAAAGCAATTAGTGAAGAAATTGGAAGCCTCTCTGTTTTGGAAACAAATATGGTGATTATACTTTACAGGAGACAAAATGCACCAAAAGCAACAAATAGCTCTCTCTCTGTTTTGGAGACGATCTGCCAAAGATGACGAGCTGGCTCGAAGAAGGTAGAGCGGACGGCGACGCTTGGGATTTTGTATTTTGGAACAATTGATTTAGAGCTAAAAATATTGATTTGACTCCCCTAAAACCCTAAATTCACAGGAGGTTAAGAAACGTAAAAAAAATAAACACAACATTAGTTAACTCCTAATCAGTGACATCCTACTAACAACAAATTTGGAAGGGACATGGATGTTTCTTCACCTTGGAAACATCGAGAGGGTCAACGATGCCAGTGGAGAAGACGACAGCACCAGGCTTTGAAGGCTCGTTTCGCGAAGGCTAACTCTCTGTCGGCAAACAATCGAACGAACCAAATGACTGCAGGGAACTCGGAGCTTCAGCAAATTCTGGAAGAGGGATGGAGGGGGGGACTGAAATTTTGGAAGAGGGAGGGAGTGAAATTTTGGAAGAGGAAAAAGGAGCAGGGGAAGCAGGGAGGAAGAGAGAGAGAGACAATCAATTTGGAGGTAGGGTTTGATGAAATTGGGAGATTTTTGTGAAATTGGGAGGGAGTGAATTTTTTAGAGGGAGGGAAAAAATTAAAAGCCTGTACGCGTTTGTCCTTTAAGAAAGCAAAGACAATACTTTATTTTTCTCAAAAAAATTAAAATAATATTATACAATTTGCTTACGGTGAAACGGTAAGGAAATTGGAAAGTATTATTTTTATCACTTTGCTTACGGCTTGAGTGGTAAGTGAACTGTTAGGAAAGAGTTGTTGGCTAGGATTGTGTTGGGCCCGGTGGCACTATCTTGCGGAAATAATATCACCTCACAAGGAAATAAACAAGTGGAGAACAAAAAGAGATAAATGACACACAGTATTTAACGTGGTTCACCCAAATTCCGGGCTACGTCCACAATCCCGATCCCACCGGAAAAACTTCCACTATAAAAATAGTAGGCTTACAAGAGAGACTTCCCTAAATT
>JAKUCV010006278.1:0-17364 GCA_028386065.3 Turnera subulata
CGTTAGCTAATTTTGTATCTGAAGTGGAACTGTGTGAAGTTGAATTACAAGGAAGAGTCTTTACATGGGGGAATGGCAAGGCTGCCAGTAAAATTGATAGAGCTTTTGTGGATGCATCTTGGCTTACTTTATTCCCCTCTCTAAAGCTATGGGCTGAGCCTAAGGGGGGGTCGGGTCACTGCCCAACCGTCCTTGCTCAGGATCAAAAGAACTGGGGGGGGGGGGGGTAAGGCCATTCAAATTTCTTAATTGTATGTTATGGCATGATGATTTTGATAGTATCTTGGAAAGAATGTGGAAGGAAGCTGATGTGCAACATCTGGGGTAATTTAAGCTTGTAAAGAAATTGGGATTTGTTAAACAAGCCTTGAGAGAGTGGAATAAAAATGGTTTTGGGGATATAGAGAAGGATATTCAAAAGCTGGAAGCAGAGATTGATGGGATGGACAACATTACCGATTTGAGGATTTTGAATGAGGATGAAAGGCGATTGATGGGGGGATGGAAAATTGATCTTGCTAGGCGTAAAAAACAACAGGAGTGCTTGTGGAAGCAAAAATTGAGGATTAAATGGCTTCTTTTGGGAGATAAAAATACAAGTATTTTTCATGTTAACGCTTGTAATAGGGGAAGAAGAAATTCTATTCGTTAGGTCATAGAGGGCGACAGTGTTTTGGAAGAGCCGAGTGATATAAAGAGGGCGGCTAGGGATTTTTTCCAAGAGGTGTTTAAACCCTTGCCTAAGTCGAAGTTGAAATGGGGAAATATTCCCATGGGATCAATCTCAGACGATCAAGCGAGTTGGCTAGATAGGGTTGTAGATGAGAGGGAGGTGAAAGAGGCTTTATGGGAGTGTGATGGAGATAAGGCCTCGGGCCCGGATGGATTTAATATGAATTTCTATAATAGGGCCTGGCCTCTCATTAAGAAGGATTTAATGGATTTGGTTTCAAAGTTTTTTCGAACCGGAAAACTGCCAGGTGGTATCAACAGAGGTTTCTTTTGCTTGATCCCTAAAAAAGCTGAGGCGATGGGATTTGATGACTATCGACTGGTATGTCTTATCCATGGGATCTATAAGATCATAGAGAAGGTTCTTGCAAGAAGGTTGAAGACAGTTATGCATGTGGTGATAAGTGGGAACCAACATGCCTTTATTGAAGGTAGGCAAATCCTTGATTGCATGCTACCAGCCTCTGAAATTGTTCATCAATTGAAGAAATCTAAGGAGAAAGCAGTCATGTGGAAGAAAAATTTTAGGAAAGCCTATGATACTGTTTCTTGGGACTTTCTACTGGAATTACTGGAGGTTATGGGTTTTGGGGATGATTGGAGAAAATGGATCAGGGGTTGTATAAGTTTTCCGAAATTGGCAGTTTTACTGAATGGATGTCCTTCTGATGAATTTGAGGCTCACAGGGGGTTGAAGCAAGGGGATCCATTATCCCATTTTTTATTTAATATAGTAGTGAAAGGTTTATCTTGTTTATTTAAGCAGGCAATTAGGGTGGGGTTGGTGCAAGAATTTTGGGTCAGTAATGTGGTGAGCTCTCTGCTCCAATTTGCAGATGATACTCTGTTCTTTAGTCCAGATGATGAGAGATCCTTGCTGAATTTGAAGAGGTGCCTAAGGTGCTATGAATCTTTATCGGGTTTAAGTATTAATTTCCATAAGAGAAATGTATTGGGAATTAATTTATCTATGCAAAGGTCGACTCAGGTAGCTGGATTGCTGTTAGGAAAAGTGGATCAACTTTCTATAAAATATCTGGGTATGCAGATTGATGGGAATATGAGCAGAAAGAAGGCATGGGATCCGGTGATTGACCGAATTACATATAGACTTGCCTTCTGGAAAGGTAAATTCCTTTCTTTAGGAGGAAGGATTACTTTAATTCATGCTGTCCTTTGTAATATACCTGTTTATTACCTATCTTTGTTTAAGATTCCTGTGGGTGTTGCAAGGAAAATAGAGAGCCTTCAAAGGAGGTTTTTGTAGGGAGGTAATGGAGTAAAGAGAAAGATGTGCTTGGTAGCTTGGAGTAAAATTGCTAAACCAAAGAGATATGGTGGCATGGGTATTGAAGACATTCTTGTCAAGAATAGGTGTTTGTTGTTTAAATGGTTTTGGAAGTTTTTAAATCTTGATGTTCAGTCGGAAGAGGCTCCAGTATGGTCCCAAATTGTCAACTCAGAGTATAGGCAAATTTCTGGGTCATCTCGGCCGGTTTTTAACCTCTGCAAAACGTCTAGAGAATGGCAGGACATAGTTAAATCAGGGGAGGAGGGGGGTGCAGGAGATGGAGGGCTTGGCAATAGTATTATGGTGGATATTAATGAGGGCAGGTCGTGTAAGTTTTGGACTGATCGGTGGTGCAAAGAAGGGGTGTTAATGGAGAAGTTTCCGAGGCTTTTTTCTGTATCTAATATGAAGTTTGTGTCAGTGGCTGATGTTTTGGGTGTTAGGAATGGGAGTCAAGATAGGAATTTTGGTTGGAGGAGGAGATTGTACTCGTGGGAATTGGAAGAGGTCCGCATGCTCAATGAGTATTTGGATCGGGTGACTTTGAATCCTGAGAAAAAGGAAGGTTGGAAGTGGATGGAGGATGGGGCGGGCATGTACAGTGTGAAGTCCGGTTATGATTCAGTGTTTAAAAAGAATTATAGATGTGGTGAGATGTCGTAGGTGTGGATGGGATGTGCGCCCTTGAAGATAGAATGTTTTGTTTGGATGGCGATGCATAATGGAGTTGTAGTGAGGTCTATTTTGCTTCGTAATAACATAATACCTATGGATAATGCTATGTGTGTTTTCTGTGGGGATGAAATAAAAGATAGAGACCATCTGTTTAGCCATTGTAAATTTGCCTAGTGCTTTTGGAATAAATTATGTGAATGGAGGGGTGTGAGCTGGTGTATGCCCAAGACCTTAGCTGAGTTGGTTATCCAATGGATGGGGTTAGTTGGATCGAATCGAGAAAAAGCCCCCTGGATGGTTGTGTTTTTTAATGCGATCTGGAATTTATGGCTGGTTAGAAATAAGGTTGTTGTTGAAGCAAAGGAGGTTGACTGGAGATTGATGATGGATGTTGTTCTCTTCACATCCTTAGTGTGGTTCAAAGCATCCCAACCCTGTTTTCCGTATGATTTGAATGTGTTGATTACTAGTGCAGATAGTATGTTAGCTTGGAAGGGTCCTATTTGTCAACCAATTGTTACTTAGGGAAGGAAGTAGATATAGAGTATACTTTGTACCATAGGAAAGGAAGTAGAGATGGAGTATACCTTGCACTATACCTGGGCGTTGAGGTGATGGATTGTTGTAAATAGTTGTGCGGGTTCTTAGGTAACTGTCATTATTTTGATGACGGTTACTCGTGTATATCCTTTT
The DNA here is from genome assembly GCA_028386065.3 of Turnera subulata. Classification (NCBI taxonomy): domain Eukaryota; kingdom Viridiplantae; phylum Streptophyta; class Magnoliopsida; order Malpighiales; family Passifloraceae; genus Turnera; species Turnera subulata. The sequence goes on from JAKUCV010006278.1 coordinate 3,392, forward strand.
TTCCTATTAATAAAGATCTCGTTTTATCAAAAAAAAATTGAGTTGAAAAAGAAAGAAAATGACAAAGAAGAACCACCTGGTGGTGAAGTAGAGCAGGAGAACTAAAGATAGAGAATAACAAAAATAGGAATGAGATAAGCTTGAAAATAGCTCCATGAACTGTTAACAATGTTGCAACCTTAGCGCTGGGAACTCCGCCAACAACTCTTGTAATTCCACTCTTTTTAGATGGGGAGAAAGTGTGAAACACTGGGGCTACTTATGACACTAGTTAATGGTTAGTTGGTTTGGTTAAACTCACACGGAAGCCCGTGAATGTAATATATTTTAAAGCATTTTGAAACTAGATTCACTAACAAATGAAAATTGTCTTGACGGTGAGAAAGACTAAAACATTTTACAGCTTTTTTTTCCCTTTCAATACATATATATCCTGATTAAAGGCTTAAGAATACACGTACACACCTCCGTGGAGTACAGGTGCGTGGAAATTGATTATCTTACTATATTAATAAAAAATTTCAAAAATTTTTCTTTGATAGTCAACCTAACATATTGATATATTTTTTTTGTAAAAAATCTAATTAATTATATAAAATAATAGAGAGAAATTAATGATAAAAATGTATTAAAAAACAATCAATATAAAGTGAAAAGTTACTCCCAAGATCTTATCATCTAATTATTATTTTAAAAAAGAGATAAACATCCATATTTATAATTTATACTTTTGTTAAACTAAATTGATGCTCTACAAAAAGAGTGAGGGTATAATATGAAGCCATATCTTGCTTGTATTCTTTTAAAGTACAAGGTGTCATCTCTAAAACAGATTTTAGAGATGACACCTGGCACTTTGAAAGAATAGAAGCAAGAGATTCCATACAGATTTTAAGAGGTTTTTTATTTATAGATAAGAAGCCAAACTTAATTGAATTTTGATAAAAATCAATATTTATGAATATTGTTAATTCATCTATTTATAAATCCAATTATTGATAATAATTGAATTTTATAGACTCTTACGATTTTACATTACGTTTTTTTCTAGTCCATTTCGAGTGTAACAGCCCGGGTAAAAATTTGGATTTTTACCGGGACTGTAAAAGTCATTTTACCGTGATTTACCGTTGAAATAATCTTGGGTAATTAATTTAAGGTAAATCGGGAGTCGTTTTTCGAAACCGAGAGTTTTCCCGCGCTCGTGAATTTCCCGTGGATTTTTCGGAACTAAATTGGTATTTTTCAGGTTTCGGAATTTCTCGGAAAATCACACCGGAAAATAGCTAAGGAGGTATCGATTATTTTCTGGACCGGATCGGACTCGCCCGTAATATGGACGAATTGCATTATTTGCAATTCACAAGCTTAATAGTAAAATTTTCAGTTTAAAAGAAGCAGAAGAAGAGAAGGAGCCGGGAGAGGAAGAAGAAAAAAAAAGAAAGGAGAGAAAAGAGAGAAAAGAAAAAGAGGGAAAAGAAAAAAAAAAGAAAAAAAAAAGAAAAATAGAAGAAATGGAAGAGAGCCAATCAGAAAGCAGAAAAAAGAAAAGAAAATGAGAGAAAAAAATAATAAAAAGAAGAAAATAGAAGAAAAGAAAAAGAAAATAAAGGAAATGAAAAAAAAAAAGAGAAGCTGCTGTTCATCGTCAACCCCCGGCCTCTCCTCGTCACTGTTCACCGAGTGGAGCTCCGGGCCGTGTCTCGTCTCACCACCGCCGCCGTCAGGACCGCCACACCGACGCGACCTGAACCCCGCCTCCACCGCTCCACTCCGCCGCGAGACGCGCCTGTGGGAGCCGTCGACCCGACGGCGAAACCCGCGGATCGGGCTTTCCTCACGCTTCTGCACCGCTGCCGGAGACGTCGCGCCGCCAACCTGTCGCCCGTGGAGTCGCCCCGATGTCGCCGACTCTGCGGCATCCTTCCCTCGCGTCGCCGTCGCCCCTGTCGCCGTCACAGCCGCTCGACCCGCCAAGGTAAGCAGATCCGCTTCGTGTATCGGGTCGTGGGATTCGGGTTGATGGTTAGTTGGGCTCGGGCTGGCGGGCTACAGGCTGCGCGCGGGCCTGCTCACGCGGGCCTGCTGCTGGTCAGTCTTGGCCTGGGCCTGTCCTTGGGCTTGGGTTCTGGGCTGGGCATGGGCTTACTGTTCATGGCCCAGTCCAGTTGAAAAATAAAATAAAATGATATATATATTTATTTATTTAATTTCGGAAATAAAATCAATTTTGGAAAAAAATATATTTACTTTGAGAAAATTATGGACAGTATAATTCTGGTATTTTCAGGAAAACATAAATATATTTACTTGGATAAATAATTAAGATTATGTTTTGGGAAACTATTATTAATTGGAAAAAATATCAATACCATATAAATAATTTCTGTAATTTTAATATGTATATTATTTAGTCTGAAAAATTATAATTTTGGTGTATGTATATAAATATGTATTTTGTAAATTAAAAGTAATTATGTTTTGTGTTGGAAATTAAATTGTATATATATCTAGAAAATATAAATACTATAAATATTTTCTACAAATTATAAATAGCTTATTATTTTTCTGGAAAATTATAGTAATTATTATTTTGGGAAATTATAATTATTTTATGGAAAAATATTTTGAAAAGAATTTTAATTAAAGTATGGTACCGAAATTATATTCGGAAATACGTTCGGAAAATTATTTTCGATAAGAGATAATAATATCAGATAAGAACCGGGATGGGATTAATTCGTAGTTTGGCATCATGACATACTCTTATGTGCATTTATGTGTGTGTATGTGATCTTGTTGTATAGGTTCGGATATCGGGCAGTTTCCCGAGGAGCCGGCGTCGGACCGGTCATAGTTTCCGGAGTTGAGTAATCGGCTAAGGTGAGGTTAAGTAAATATTTATTTACATCCCGTGATATCAAGTTGCTGTTTGCTTACTGTGTTCGATGTTGCTCGTATGATACTTTGTGGCTGAGTATGATTTGTTTTGAGATGATTTTATTGATAATTGTTGCCATCGTTGTTGTTGAGAATATTGCTACTGTTGAGTTGTTGACTATGTGTGACCTTGCTGGTATGATACCTGGTGGTAGTGTATGGTTCTCGTGTGATGAATTATGTTGATAATTGTTGCCGTTGATGTTGTTGAAATTATTGTTGCTGTTGACATAATTGATGATGTTGGGATTGTGGATATGAGTAAGACTGTTGCTGTTGTTGACCGTAGAATTGTGTGAGTTGAGTACCGAGGGTACTATGATGTGATGACAGTTTGATATTGGTTATTATCCAGACGAGCGGAGAGGCTGCGAGCCTGCTCGGGATAATGAGATAATGGTTGGATGATAGAGATGTGGTAATTAGTCGAGGAAAAAGGAAATAATAAAATTGAATACACTTAGACATCTAGCGAGTCACAGTTAAATGTTGGAACAGCCAGATGGTAGTCTTAGATTATGGTGCTGGGGGAGAGTTAGTGGTTGGTGCCTGCTCCCTGTCTGTACCAAGTTATTGTTATTGTTTGAGCACTGGGGGAGAGTTAGTGGTTGGTGCCTGCTCCCTGTCTGTGCCAGTTATTACGTGGAGGTACCGGGGAGGGGTCCACGGGCTAGCTAGCTTGACTACCAGGCGACGGCCATCATTTAACTTGTGATAGGGGCCCTGATAATAAAATTGGAATAGTGTGTCTAGAATAACCAGTGTGTACTTAAGGTTCGTGAGAACCTTGGTTAGTTGTTGTGTTGTGACTTGGATTGTTTACGGTGTTGTATATGTATATTTGCTTATGGGTTTACCCGGTGGGCACTTCGGACTCACCCCTCACCTGCGGGCTTTCATCCCGTAGGTTGAGTTATTTGTGGTTCAGGTACATTGCATACCAGACAGGCTGCGACGTTTCCCTTGGACGGGCTTGGATCCATAGTTTGCTTGTGTCGCATACAGTGTTAGTATGAGTTTAAAGTCTTCCGCTGTGCATATCATTATTGTTGTTGGGCCATTGGGCCGGTGTTATTATTATTGTTGTTTGTTATTTTGGGCCGTTGGGGCCGAGTTGTTGTTGTACACGCTGTACGTTGAGTCGTGTTGGGTTGGGTCGTCACAGTTCCGGCACGTGTTTACTGTGTACGGTAAATACGGGTCGGGGCATTTCATCGAGTTTAAGTAAAAATTCTTTTTTAACAACCTTGAATAGATAGATTTGTAGGAGATATGTATGTACAAGAGGTGTGTGTGAGTATCTTTGTGCGGGCTTAATGATAATTGATGTCCATGTGGAAGAAAGAAGCAACAAAACCCATCAAAATTTAACCTTCTTTTGGAACAGCACGCAAATCTTTGGATTTTCTTCACTCTATTCAACGCAAAAACACACCCCCCTGCTGCAATCATCATGTCCTCTACCCTCTCCTCCCCATCATTAGTCCCTCCTCAGTCCCATCATCATCATCATCATCATCATCCCTCCATCTTTTACCATCATCTACCCACCCCACCTTCCACCTCCTCAAGCCTCATCATATCCCAACAAGAACAAAAAAGGATAGGAAGAAAAAGAGCAAAAACTAGAAGATGAAGATGGGCTCCCTCAAGAAGAAAAAACCCTACTCTTGTCCTACACTTCCAATTCTAGCAGTACTACCACTGCTACTCTAGCCAGTATGAGAAGTGGGTTTTCTTCTTGCAACTTCAACATCTCAGTTTCTTCTCTTCTCTCTATTGGGGAATCGAAGCATCACGGTCCGATTGTTTGGTAGATCGATCAACCTTATCCTCTCTATGTATAAAAGCTTGCAAGTTTTCATATATATTATACATGTATGGATTTCTTTAATTTTGCATCAAGAATTATCATAGATATGACTGTTCAACATTTGAGTAAAGAATGGCGTGAAATATAGCTCGGTGTGTTCTGTGTGTATCAGTGTTATAAGAGAAAGTTATTGATCTCCCTTGTCTGATCTCTCTTTCTTCTCTATCTTCCTGCTACCTTGGAGGCTGTATCGGTGCAACTTCTGTGATATATAGTAGTAGCAGAAGGTAATTAAAGATCCAGATCTCTTTTTATGCTATATATGTACTAATTAAAATCAATAAAAGTGTTTCTTAAACGTACTTAATAGAAAAAATTCAAAACTAATACATAGTTCTCTTTTTCTTTAATACTTAACATAATAGTTCTCTTTTTCTTTAATACTTAACATAATGATTTTATAGATACACACATCTTTTCTTGCTTTTAAATTCTAGATAAATAGTACACTTTGAATGAGGGCATGTTCCTTTTTATTGTTTCCTTTTGAATTTAGTTCATATTTGTTCAGCAGCCTGCCTTACCAATCAGGCAATCATGTATATATTGGTGAATCCATGAAGGGCTTAATTTGTTTTTGATCTTTGATGTTTATGATTTAAACCCAGTGGAGCCCTTCGTATTTATTTTTTATCAAAAAAAATATGGCGTCTGTTTACATGTTTTATTTCAGATCTTGGTTTCAAGTATGCACTACTGATCATCTTCAGAAATCCAAATTAGTGTAAGGTTATGAAGCTGCGTAACGAAATCATTTCATTTGTTTCTTTTTATATCGTACAGATGGAACATTCTCTGCAGGCAACATATAATTTGTTCATAAATTGGCTTGAATTTCATATCTGGGTTAAAGATAAAAGGCTGATTCTCACATCAGCTACTAGCCTACTACCACCTATATATGGACAATTTAGAAGTAAACTTTTTTTCCTCTTTTTACTGTTTTCCTTTTACGTCAATCATTTCTTGTCTAAATTCTTGCTCGTATACAATTGCAGGTTTGGGCCGTAGATCTTATTTTTTTTCAGTTTATCTGTTACTCCACGAAATCGAAGGCCTTAGGCCACTGTTTGTTTATATTTTCAGTTTGATACAATAGAATCTAGCTGTGTGGAAGGAAGGAAGAGAAAGCCTAAGTACATTTCAGTTCCTAATGTAAAATTCTTCTAGAAATGCTATTCTCCTTGATTTTTATTGTGATGCCTTGGATTAGTAGCTAATTGCATCAGCATTTTCCTTAATCAATGTATATGAACTAGAAAATCACCATATAAGCTGTGAAGCACCATTCCCCTTCTTGAAGAACCTTTCTTGGAGCCCCTCATAAACATTGCATACACAAGAAATAAAACTTTCAAAACAGATTAGATTTCTTTTGGCATGAGATTAAGTACTCATAATACAAATGTGGAACTATGTCATTCTAAGCATTTTTTCCTCCTAGTATCCCACCATTCCACTGAGGGAAAGCAATTACGAACGGAATGTAGCTGTTTGAAAAGGAAGCAAATCGCAGTGCCGATTGTTTGGCACCTGTGCCTTTCCTTTTTCCATTAGGTGTATCTCATTTGGTGCAACCCCTGGGGTTTGTGTTGCTTTTCTTTCCAATGATTCCAGTGGATTGCTACTCCACGTACTATGTATTCAACCGTCTAATCAATAAAGGTTGATCATTCCTTTCAAAAAAAAGCCTAAATACATTTCACATAATATCTTCAGCTAGCTACATTTGAATTTCTGCTCCATAAGACAATTTCAGAACTTGTTCTGTTTTAGCCACAGACCAGCCGTGTAAACATTAAAACAAATCTAGCTAGCTAAAGATATTATGTGGCCCTAGCTTGCAGGAAATTAAAAAAATCGCATGCAGATACTTGTTGCTGTGTGTCCCAGGAGTGCCATATCTACTTTAATTAAAAATCAATATCAAAACAAAACATGTAAGAAGAAATATATATATATAGATATATTAATTTTAAGAATAAATTAGATTTTACAGCACCGCTTTTTGTTTTGTCCAAGACTTTACTGCATCGCTGAATCGGATTAAAACATAAAAATGTCCCCAAACTTTTTTTGTTTTCATCACAATTGTATTGGGAGATTTATGTCCCCAAATTTGTGTACAACTGAATATAGTGGTTCATTTCCGTGTAGTAGCCGGTTTTGGATGTGGGACCAATTTGCTGCTGAATCATATCAATATAACCAATTATATATGTGATGTCGTTCAACATTTTTTTTTTTGTCGAAATGTCGTTCAACATTTGTAAACTATAATTTTAATTTTCTTGTATAAAATGAACACGACATTATAAGATTTACCCGAGATACCTCAGATTAAGGAATGAGAGGCATCCCGACATTACTACACAATAGGTGAAGCATTATTATTACACATGTTAGGAGGAAAGGTAATAGATTGGCTCATAGTAGGCTTCATTACGTTTTACCCCCCTGAACTTTCGTTGAAAAATGGGTCACCCTCTGTACTAAAAAAACCGGTATTTAACCCCCTAAACTTTCTAATTCCGCATTTTACCTCATTCCGTTAGGGTTTTTGCTTTTGTGTTAGTTGACCTAACGGAATACACAGATGATCGACACGTGGCAAGATCATTACCGTTGATTCTTTTTACATTTTAATTTTTAGAAAAAATTATAAAAATAAAAAAACACAAATCATCTACTCAATAAAATCATTTTTTACACTATGACAAAATTATTGTTTTAAGGAAAAAAATACAAAAAAGAATTCTACTCAAAAAAAAATATTTTTATTTTACAAAAAAATGTGACAAAAATTATACTCAACAATTTGTTTTACAGAAAAAGGAAAAAAGAATTTTATATAACAATTTTTTTTTTTACAGAAAAGGCAAAAAAGAATTGTTTTTATCAAAAAGGTAAAAAGAATTTTACTTAATTTTTTTACAAATAAAAGGCAAAAAAGAGTTCTACTCAACAAAAAAAATTGCAGAAAAAGACAAAAAATAATTTTACTAAACAAAGTTATTTTTTTTTACAAAAAAGGCAAAAGACAATTCTATCAACAAAAAATTTAGTTTTTTTACAAAAAATGGAAAAAGAAAATCTACTCAACAAAAAATTATTTTTCTTCCACGAAAAGGCAAAAAGATATTCTACACAACAAAAAAATTTTTTTCTTTTACAAAAAAAGGTTAAAAAAATTTACTCAACAATTTTTTTACAGAAAAAGACAAAAAAGAATTTTACTCAACTAAAAAATATTTTTTTAACAAAAAAAGCAAAACGAAATTCTACTCAACAAAAATTTATTTTTGTTTTACAAAAAAGGCAAAAAGGAATTATACTCAACAAAAAATATTTTTTTTTTTACAAAATAGGCAAAAAAGGTATTCTACTCGACAAAAAAATTATTTTTCTTTTAGAAAAAATTTAAAAGAATTTTACTCAACAAGAAATTACTTTTTCAACAAAAAGAGTAAAAAGGAAGTCTACTCAACAAAAAATTGTTTTTCTTTTACAAAAAAGGCAAAAAGGAAATCTACCCAACAAAAATTTATTTCTCTTTTACAAAAAGTCAAAAGGTATTTTACTTCACAAGAAAAAATTCTTTTACAAAGAAAGGGAAAAAAAATATTATTCAACATTTTTTTTTTACAAAAAGAGAATTCTACTCAATTGGGTTCTCGAAAAAAACATGTGGATAACCAACATGTGGTAAGATCGGGATCAATAGTAATAGCATAATTTTTTAAAACTTTCTGGAAAAGATGTCTTGGGTAAAATTGTTTTTTCAGAAAAAAAAAACATGAAACCAAAAAGATTGAAGCCCTCTGCCTCGGCGGAAATTAACTAAACAGGAAAAAAATCGAGTTTTTCAGTTCTTCATCACCACTATCATTTAGATCTCACCACCCACATAAATTAGAAACAAATCCCAATTCTTACTCTTCCTCCACAAATCAACCAGAAAACATCACTACCCTTTCCCACCGTAGATAAAAAACAACAATATTAGAGTATAAGTTTGTCAACATGAATCGTCAAATCCTTTGAAGCAGACAACGGAGCGATTTGACGATTCATGGTGGTGTGTTTTTTACAGAGCAAGACTTGTTTGTGATAAAAAAAATTCATGAATTGTTGATAGCTGAAGGTGGTTGATGTTGCTGGTTGTGGGGTTCCATGGGTTTGGTTGTTAGTGTTGTTGTAGTGGTCGAGATTTTAGTGGATTGATGGTTTTGTGTCTTGATTGGGTTGTATCAGTGATTGATGGGTCTGTGAGTCGTGGTTGTCATCCATGATTCTGGATGGTGGTTGTTGGAGGTTGGGCGAGGGTTGGTTTTGGAGCAGGGTTGACTTGCCGATTAGTTGCGGTCGACGGGTTGCTGTGCTCCGGGTAGTGGATGAACGTGGGTGGTGGTGGAACTTTCCGTGGATCTTGGCCGGATTTTTTTTGGTGGCTAGAGGATTGGCTGGATTTTTTGGTGGCCGGAGGAGGCAGGCGGGAAGAGGAGGAGGAAGGCGGGAGGCGACAAGGGGAGGGAGAGGGAGGAGAGGAGGAAGAGGAAGGGAGGCAGCAAAGGGAGGGAGAGGGGGAGGAGGAGCGGGGGTGGCGGAGAAAGGAAGAAAGAAAAAGAAAAAAAGAAACGCTGGGGGGAAGAGGAAGAAGAAGAAGAGAAAAAAAAAAGAGAAAAGGAAGAAAGAAAAAAAAAAGAAAAGGCCGGTGAATAACAAGAAAGAAAATAAAAAAGAAAGAAAATGGAAATAACAAGGAGAAGAGAAAAAAGAAGTAAAAAAGAAAGTTAAATCTTGTGGGAGAAAGGAAAAAAAAAAGAAGAAAAAATTGAAAGAATTAGAGGTACAAATCAACGGTCCTGAACAATCCACGTGTCCAAAATCCGCAAGCTCCGTTAACTTTTGTTAACGGAGTTGGAATCGGTTCAACCATAAGGGGTAAAATGCGGAATTAGAAAGTTTAGGGGGTTAAATACCGGTTTTTTTAGTACAGGGGGTGATCCATTTTTCAACGAAAGTTCAGGGGGGTAAAACGTAATGAAGCCGCTCATAGTATAGCCCAGCTGGCTTTAGACACTTCCAAAAAAACACTGGCTTTAGGCACCACTGAGGAGTGCATTCTAGTTGATAGCTTCCCCAGTTCCATTGAGCAGATTGCTTTGGCTGATGTAACACATTCTAGATTATCTTCAAAATTTTCTTCAATCCTCGTGGAAAAGGGAATGAAATCTTCAAACAGGATCTTTCTTATTTCCTTCCATCTAGAAACTTACTAGCAGCTACTCTTTGTCCATGCACTCCTCGACACTGCGGTACACTTTCCTCCCTTATCAACCTTGGTTTCACACTCTTTTTTTTACAGAACGAGAGAAAGGTGTCACACTCTTTCTTGCATATAACCGACTGCTTTGCACGTATGACTTGTCGTTGAGCTTAACTTGAATGTTTGGCAATGACTTTACATGTGTAATTATCGTTGGACGAGTTTCGAATACCCGTTTGACGCTCCATGCGAGTAAAAAATTTGAAATGCCCGTTTCCTTATGTTTTTGGTGACTTTGAACTTGAAACTCGATCCCAAGGAAACTTGGATCTTTCGCCTAAAAAGTTTGTTAATATGCCTCTCCTTTAATAAAAAAAACTTTGTAAAAATTCGAAAAAGATTTTGCCAGCTCGGCATGATTTGATCAGTTAGGCAAATCCATGAATCAGCTAAAAGCAATTTTAAGCATGCTGGAGGGTAGTTCAAATTTTTTTCCTTTGAATTTTTAGTTTAAAAAAGGATATCTGGCTTTTTTCATCTCTTAGTCTTTTTTATACAAGTTGTTTCTGCTTAGATACTTACATTGATGATCAATGACTTTAGTCTCATGGATTCTAAGAAAAGCCTGAGCACATATGAACTCACGCTTCCAATAGAGTCCTTGTGTGAGGAGTTACCAAGGCGCATGATTCTGCGAAGCAGTGCTCGTGCGCACCTTGTTCGTCATAGGAGTAGAGTGCTGGGCCTTCTGTGACGCCTGTTGTTCAGACTCGCTCTATTCCGTGGGGAAGTAGGCCTTCTCGTGGGCAAGGTCATATTCTGCATCCAGGGTCCTATATCGGGCCTCTGTTCTTCGACACCATTTCTGGTTCCTGTGAACATCGCCTTGACCGATGAAAAGGGATGAGATGATGGATAATAAGCTGCGGGCGGACCCTTAGAGTCGCATTATGAGCATCACCTTGCTATCTCGAGTGAATTATGATGGCCTGCGATTCACCTTGTTGTCTCAGGTGAAGCTTTCCCTTGTGGGATCGAGGTTCTCTAGGAAGTACTTGATTAGTTGAAAATAATAAGTCTAATGACAAATATCTTTATGGAATTCAGACCCCGTTTAGACTTATTTAGTAAGAAAGATGTTCATTATAGAAACCTCTCCTCCACTCAAAGCGAGCGCTAAACTCGACTTTTATGGCTCTCTCTTTTTGTCATCCTTCATTTTGGAGGGCCATTTAATGTATGGCATGTTCTTGATCTCCGTCAGAATTCATGAAGGATTTGTATTCAACGGGGTGTATTTGACTATGTGGAAGTCCAATCCAACTTTTGTGTGTCTCTCCATTTGTTGGTTCGCGAACCTCGTTCTTGCTCCGCGAGTTATGCACGTCTCTTTTGTCTTGCCGTGGCTCCTCCGTGATCTTCATTGTGGTTGGAGTTTGAAGTGGCAAAAACAACTATGATCATCGCAGGTGCGATAGGCATTATATGGGCATTACGCCTGTCGGTTGGGTCATAGCTCCCACGTACTTGAGGGTGAGCTCGTAGTTGTTCCTTTTCTAGACGATGCGGTTGAGGGAATCTTTGTTTTTAGGCATCATCTTTGCCAAGGCACTCTTCACTTTAGGATTATGCTCAAATATGTGTTAGGTTTAATTCAGTGCTCGACATAAGGGTGCCATGCTATATATATATATATAATAATTAATTGATTAATAATTTATTTTTAATAGAAATAGAAATTGAATATGAATTATTAGGGATTAAAAAGAATTAAAATTTAGCTAATAAATTAGTCTTTTTTGGTTGCTTGCTAATAAGTTAGTCTTCGATGGGGGTAGGAACATAATTTGATTTTATTTAATTTTTTTTATACATATTTATATATTAATGGGTAAGATATATGTACATTTATATACTAGTGAGGGGGTAATTTTTTAAAGTAAGCGGAGTAAATCATGTCGAGTGAGAAAGTAAAAAATTGTGTGAAAAAAAAGGAAGGGAAAAAGCGAGGGAATTATACTGCAGCACAGGCACAGGCGCAGAGGGCACAGAAGGTTATTTTATTATTATTTTGTTTTTTTTTTTTGGAAAACACAAATGAAATACAAAGGCAGCTTGTTCCAAATAAGAGAAATGGGAGAAAAACTTTGATAGTTGAAGAAGACAAGACCACCAATACCGCAAATCCACACCTCCATCTCTCTCTCTCCCTCTTGGCATGGCACTGTAGATTCGCTACAATACAATACAATTTCACCCACCACCACTACCTCGAAACGCTTCTCACTCACTCTCTCTCTCATCAATCATCTTTCTCCTCCTCCTCCTCCCTCCTTTCCTCTTTCTCGAAACCCTAACCACCGCAAAATCAAACAACTGCTACTAATTAAAACCAAAAATCTAGCTTGGGCATCTAGGGTTTTTCTCTTTTGGGTACCGTTATGGTGAGTGAAGCTGCTGATTGTTGCCCACAACAGATTAGGAGACCCGCGATAGGATTAATTGTTGGTTAGGGTTTCGTAATTATTTTGTTGACATGGCAGAAACTTCTAAAGCTCGCGTCACTATTACTCTTGGCCGTAGCGGCCAGGTACGCCCTTCTTTGCCTCACTCATTTCTATTAGTATTATTATTATTAGTCAATTTGTGGTATTTCTAAACATTTTTTGCTTGGCGCGAGCTAGTTAGTTTTGATGTGAATATCACCCTTACAGTTTTGTTACTGCAAAAACTGCCATTGGATGGATGGATTGAAAGGGTGTACTTTTGTTGCAGGTGGTGAAGAGAGCTGCAACTGTGTCTGATGATTATTCTAATTCCGTACCCTCCGTGGGGAGTAAGCGGTCTGTAAGAGATAGGCTAGGAAGTAATTTTGATAGTTCCTCTGTTCGTGGAGCCCTTGGTAGCAGTAGCAACAAACGGTGCGTGCCCCCCTATCTTCTTCTCTCTCTCTCTCTCTCTCTCTCTCTTTTTTTTTTCCCAATTTTTAGCTCAAAAGCTTGAACTTTTCTGCTGTGTATCTGTTTCGAAAGTTGTTAACATATTAAGAGAAGCAAGCATTTTCTTAGACAATTTCTGTCTTGTGGGTGAATTTCAGATTTTTCTGTTTATTACTGTTCCCGGAGATACATTTGTTTGGTGGGTGGTTTTGTGTTGCTTCTTTTAGTTGTTGATACTGTTTATTTAGTCAGAGAATGTTGTGACTAGGCTTTGCATCCTGGCAGGCAAAGAGGGGAGAGCAGTTTGACAAGTTTAGTTACTAACGGTGCAGGAGGTAATGTGCTTTTTCTACAGCACTGAAATACTGTCAGTTTTTTCCTGATGTTTTTGGACCGTTTTCTGTGTAAGTAACGTTGGTGTGTTTTGATGGTCAAAGATGTCCGTGTTGGTAAGGATGACCTTCGATATAAACTCATGCAAAAGAATGTATTTCGAAGAGCTCAGAGTGATGATGACCACAATAAGATGGACCTTCGAGAGAAGCTTTCTAGAACAGTGCAGCCTTCAGGTCCTCCTCTTGGTAGTTTTGATGCACCGCAACGAATGCCTGAACCAAGGAACTCTTCACTCTTGGGACAAATTCCTTCTAGAAGAAGTGCAGATGATTTACACCAGATGGATGCACGTAGAAATTCTTATTCTCCTTGGACCTTGGATCATATAAGAAGAAGAAGTCCAGATAGATTGGATCATATCAGAAGAAGAAGTCCAGATAGATTGGATCATGTAAGAAGAAGAAGTCCAGATAGAGTTTTAGGTAGGGGATTGTCTCCACCTAGAAATGTGAACTCGCTGCAACGAAGACCATTGAACAGGACAATGGATGATGTAAGACCCGTCTCATTTATGCATAAAGATGTTCTAGACACTACAAGGTCTGTGGCTAGTTCT
>JAKUCV010006280.1:0-26674 GCA_028386065.3 Turnera subulata
AGTTGGCATTGTGCGCACTTGTTCTAATGATTAAGCCACTTGCGGGTACATATCCCTTCTGATGTTACTAGACTATATGTCTAGATTATGCTGGTATATTTCTTCAATGGAGAATGTATATCATTGGAAATAAACCCAAAAGAGATTTGGGCCATATTGACAATTGATTGCAGGACCATTGATGAAATATGACTATGGTGTTCTACACGCAGCAGCACTTGTGTGCATCAAGCCAACATGTTATCATATGGTCTCCCCATTTAATTAGTTATTTTTTTGTCACAAAATATCTCCCATCTTCGGACCATTGATTATGTACCAAATGCTCCACCACAGCATAGTAAAGTTGGTCCTTAAAGAAGGTTGGGAATAGATGTTGGGTAATCTCCATCAATTACAATGTTATTGAAACTATCGACTAAATGATTGGAGAATCATTTATAACAAGATTTACTTATTGTTAATTCGATATGTGTGTATACCCAACATCAGGGGGAGATAAGCAGCTGGATCGAGATTGTTGAAATGCATTATACATATGATTATTGATCCTCATATAAATAAGTATGAACCTGAAGTTCAAAAGATGATTCATTTGCAGGAAATTAATATGCAATTGCCAGACACATTTAAATTAAGTGTGACCATACACCAGCTACAAATGCTCCTATTTAAGATTGATGTTCCTGAAGAACAGTGTAAGTATGCAAATGAATCTATAGATTATACTCGGTTCCAAAAAGAAAAGAAATTCTCGATAGAAAAAAAAAGGAGCAAAAGAGATAAGATGGCCCCAGTAAGAAAATATGGCCTCCAGTAGAGGTTTGAATTAAAGTCCTCTAGAAGAGGTTGATTCTCTGACACAAATTGATAAAGTTTCTAGAAGTAACTCAGATACCTGAAATAAGTGAATATGATGAGATCTCAATCACAGTGTCAGAAATAAGATGGAACCGATGAGAAGTAACCGTCGACGGAATAGATTTTTTTTTATAGCGCTAAATATTAAAAATGAGGATCATGAACCCACTAATGAAAGTAGGCGTTGTATGATTGGCCAAATTAAAGAGATATAATCAAAGGCTGTATTAGACTCGCTTATGAAGCGAGATATTTTCGGACCTGTAGTCCGTACATCTGAGGGTGTAAAATTGATTAGTCGTAGAAACGGGTATTTGTGCGGCAAATATAAATGAGATATAAAGCACGGTTGCACAAGGTTTTACCCGAACGACCTGATTTTAATTATGAGGAGATTTACTCCCCTGTGGTGGATGCAATTATGTTAATAAGTCTGACATTATATGAAAAGAATTTGAAATGCATCTAGTGCATGCTATTACAGCCTATTCATATGGATCCATGAGTCATGATATATACATGAAGATCCCTGAAGGATCCAAGTTGCCTGAAGCAACTAATTCCCGGGAAAATAACAAAATAGAACTGAATTGACGTTTTCAGTCATTTTTTAGTATGGATAAATCTATTTATGATTGGCACTCCAGAAGAGGCCTCTAAATACCGTGCTATTAAATTGGTCCTGAAGTACCTTGTTGTAAAGCCTGAAGCTTATGATTTAAGCCTATCGGCATTATATGTATTTGCTCTTATCTTCGGGGAATAACAAGTGTGTAATCCAGTAAACCCGAAAGAGAGTAAAGCTATTTTTGCAGATATAGATCCCTTATTCAGTTCACACAAAGCAGAGACGGACATCAACCACAACTTTACACATGATATTGTAATATCATCGGGACTACAAAAGCAAGATAGCAAGATAGACGCTCCAACGACAAAATTATGAAGATTATGCTACCAACTCTGTCCAATTGAAGATATGATCAGACAAAATGCATGTCACCAGAAGCTGAAAAGGACGATCGACAAGTAACAAGAAATCTATGGAGGCCAAAGTGAAGGGGAGTAGAATACGCACTGCACTCTTTTTTCCTTCACCAAGTTTTTATCCCACTGGGTTTTTCTTGGTAAGGTTTTTAATGAGGCAGTATCCCCTAAGCGTATTCTACCCAATACACAATGACATTCAAGGGGGAGTGTTATAAATATATTATCCTGAGGGACCAAAATTAGTGAATGTCATTTACAAGGACTAAAGTGATTCTTTTGTCACCCCTCATGTATTATATATTATAACAGATAATGAAATAAAAATGAGAATGAAAAATAGAAGCTCATGACCGAGCTCTCCCTCCTCCCTTCTTCTCCTCTATTCAATTTTTCTTCATCCAATCTTCTTCTTCAATCAATTATTTATAACAGATGGAAGTTTGTTTGGATTTTTTTTTCAATTTGAAAATATTAGAAGGTTAAAAAAATATTAATTTAATTTAAAATAAAAAATACTTTGTTAACTTTTAACTTGAGAAAGTAACAACTAGGGATGGCAATCGGGTAGGGTTCGCAAGACCCAGACCCGTACCCCTAATCAAACTGGGTAGGGTAAGAATGGACTAATTATGAACCGGGTAGGGTAAAGTTTTATTTTTTTGTCCAACGGGTAATACGGGTCTGGGTAAGGGTATACCCGCTATACCCGCTAAGTAAAAATAAAATTCTAATTTTTAAAAAATTCGTAAAGTTATTAAATTAGCATTGATGAAATATATTTCAAGTTTAAGCATAAATATTTAAAAAATAACAAGAAGTCCAAAATTTAAAGTAGCATGTAACTTTTCTCAACTTAAAATCCAAACAATCTTTTATTTCTTAATCTCCATCCGTGTCTCTACCAAGATCAAAATATATTTTTCTAAAAAAAGTTAATATTATTAAATAATATAAAAATATAAATTAATATTGAATGCTTATTTTCTTCATCCATATTATTATCATAAATAATTGTAGGATAATTATAAATTAATATTCCTTTTAAGACAAAGAAAATTTATAATAACAAAATATTATTTTAGGGTTGTAGAGCACGAAATTTCAATAGACCTAAAAGGAGGTGAATGAAATTTTAGAAAAAGAAGTAGAGGTGAGTGGAAAAGAATTAAAGAAACAAAAAAAAGAAACTCAAGTTGATTTTTATAATACAGATATAGATTTTAGAATATTATAAGGGATAGGGTCTAACGGGTAGGGTAAAACCTAGACCCTTACCCAGACCCAGACCCTACCCGGACCCGGCCAACTCGGGTCAGGTTAATACCTTATCCTTTTTTTACCTGGTCAAAGTCGGATAAGACCCTACCCATAAAAGCGGGTTTCGGGTGGATATCGGGTAGACCCGAAAAAATTGTCATCCCTAGTAACAACCATGTATTTTAACAATATTTCACCACTCACCTAAGGTTTACAAAATTACACCCAAATTAAGGGGTAATAACCAACAAAATCACTAACCTATTAGGTTACCATATTAAAAAAAAAAAGTTGTTCTAATAGGAGCAACAATTACAGAATACACACCCAGAAAAAATAAAAACAAAATTACCGTTAATGCTTTGTGATAATCCCGCTCAATAAGGTGGATAATTATGTGCACCACCATAGTAGCAACTATATCCAACAAAAATCTCACCACAGCCAACAAAGGACCAATTTGGAAAATTCAAGCATCCCACCACATGCTAGTACCTAGCCCAACAATAAATAGACTACCAATACCCCATGTTGATATCTCTGAAACAATCAGCACCTTATCAGCAGCTTTTGTGGTATTCTTCTACTGTTCGTGTATAGTTTTGTCTGGTTGACGGAGACGCCAACGTAAGTTTCAAACAATAGTGTGCCAACCAACCTAAAACTGGCTAAAGCAAACCAAAATAGCCACAAAAAATAGGCAGGTAGATTACAGACATTTATGTTTGGGGAGGAAGAGGAGGGCGAGCTGATTTCTGAGGAAATTGGGAATGACGGATTCCATGGTTAGGAAAGACAATTGATGGTAAGAAGAACAGCAAATTTGGAAGGATAACTAGAATAGATGAATAGTAGATGTGGTTTGATGGTTTATGGCTACGCTAAATTTATACAGAGATTTTGGAGAGGAAATGAAAGAAATAAAAGAAAAGGGAGGGAGACAATAACATACCATTTTTGCATAGCTGCAGGTGATGGAGTGCAAAGTCTTCTGCATCCTTACTCTGTATAAAACATGCAGATGGTGACAGAGAGAAAATGTACCTCAATGGTAGAAAGATATAAAGAAATCTTGTCTTGTATATTCAGTTTATACTAGATGGGAAGATGAAAGAAGCTAACTTTTAATTTTTTATTTTTTTGGTAAATAGATGCTAACTTTTTGTCTTCCTCTAACCAAACCAAATCCTAACTCTTCTATTGTTCACATTCCTCGTGTTGAGAATGGTTGTGCTGATTGGTTTTTTTTTTTTTTGATGCGAACGATAGACTATTGTTCACATTCCTCGTGTTGAGAATGGTTGTGCTGATTGGTTACCTAAATCAGTTTTCGGTTTGCCTTATGGCGCGTGCATTACTATTCTCAAGTGGCACCCGGATGTCTCAGTATTGTCCTCAAGGACCTTGACTATGTAGAACACATGCTCCTGTAGCCTGAGCATGTCTTATCGTATTAAAAAAAGCCATTATTACAGAAAAATAAAGTAAAAACCTCAACCTTTTCTATTTTTCACAACCTGTCACTATTCTCTTTCTTCTTTTTTTTTAAAGAATGAGTAGAGCAAAAAAATTCAGGGAAATAGACTTTACGATTTCCAAATCTTGGCACCACAACTCATAACCCGTCACTATTCTATCGCATATGTAGCAGTTTAATTCGCAGAAATTATTTCCTGAAAAAATTAATTTAATAAGCCTCAAAATTAATAAATGTTATCTAATTCTTTTACGAAACCTTTGAGCACTTCGGAAATCCTTACGTACATGGTTATTTTTCGGTAAGAATTCAAAAAATGCCTTGAAGAAGTAGTCATATTGTGCATGTGACAATCCGCAATAGAGGATAATTGATTGTGAAAACTAGTACATCCATCCCACAACCACTTTTGACAAGCATTAAAGAGATTGTAAAACCCTTGTGCTTCTATATTTGGAGCTTCAAGCATGTTATCACCATCAATATCCCTACAAACTTGTCCCCCAATATTATTAACCAAATTTAACATTTGGCTTCCCCAATTTTGGGATGACTCCCCCTCATCATGCTCAACACCTTGAGATAAACCCTCAGAATTAGAGAAATTCTCCCCATAATAGATCCAAACATAATAATCCTCTCTGAATTTATTTTTCATGAAATGATACTGAACATAATCTTTACACAAGTATTTCACATTTTGGCATTTTTTGCATCGGTAATGAATTCGACCTCCATCAACCACTAGTTCCTCTTTAGAATACGCATAATCTAGGACATATTTCAACACCTCAAGCAAACTCTTCAGAAATACAATCACTCTTCCTATGTCGATACAACCACTCCTCCTATATCTATACATCCAGCTTCAACCATGATCATTTATTTTCTCTATATTACTGTAAAAATTAATTATAAAAATAATGCAATCAATTAAAATTGTATAGTCAAGCCATCATATATTTAAAATTTTCCCTACCTACCAAGCAAATAATTGAACAAAAAAAATAAATTAAGAATTGGCCACAGATATGCCATGGCAAAATGGATTTGTCACAGATCAGTCTCGAAACTAGGTCTGTAGAGAAAAGCCCTGAATTTTCGGCTAAACTCATGTATGTCTGTGATCCGTGGCAAAGTGGAAATGGACCTATTGTCCACTTTTGCCATGGAATATTCTCAAGAAATTCTGTGGCAAAAATTGATGGACCCAGACACTGAATTTTGCCACGGAAAAGGTTGTAGCTGTTTCGTGACTCACACTCATTTGACAACCTTTTCTACAGGAGCTTGTAGCAATTTTTCAAATGTGAAAGTTTGTAGTGACTATATATTAATCATAATTAGGAGGAAGTGGTGGAGAATGTGGCAAGAAGTGAGGATAGAGGAGATATACCATGGTTGTAGATCTATACTACGGAGGAGTGCATACTTGGGAAAAAGGATCCAAACCACCGCAATTGTAGCACTACTAACTAGTGGATATCCATCATTTCTGGTTTACTCGATATAATTATAGAGTTGGGCTCTCACTCGTTTGACAACCTTATAGACAATTTCCTTTGTAGGATTGTTGGTGAAGTAACTTTTATGGACTCTCTCTTTTTTGGTACATCGGAATTCTAACAACGAACCATAATGCCATCCTACTCCAAACCAACTACAATTCCACTATTGGGATTGAATCCTTGACCTCTTGGATAAAACACCAACAGAGATGGCACTACACCACTCCACAAGTGGTGTTGGTTATGGACTCTCTCTTTTGATTTTGTTTTTAATGGCAAGATATCTTTAGTTTAAGGGTATTTTCTTCGGTATAATCTCCAAAATTGGGTGTAAATTTGTAAACAGCAAAATATTATTGATCATGGTTCTTAGGTCTTTTTTGTTTATTTTTAAAAATAAATTGGTCGAAATTTTCTTATATTGAACATGATTGCTTATAGATTTAAATTACAAAACCATGATTGTTTACCACATTTAAATTTTTGGAAAAATTTTATTTAGTACACTTTAGTTTTAATGGAGTACCAATTTGGCCATATGATATTTTTTTTGAACATTTTAACAATTTAATTTGCCTATTCATCACAGTTAAAGCATTCAGCCATGAAAAAAAAAACAAAGGCATTTCGTTATATCTTTAGGCCCAATTTGGCTAAGAGGGGGGTGAATTAGCCCCTTTTTTGCCTAATTTCTGATTTGGCACTGTTGATGTCAAATCCTTCCCCAACTCGGATTTGTAGATTAAGAACACAAACAACCACACTAATGCACACTTAAGTGAGAAGGGTTAGAGAAATTTGCACAGCGATTTAGAGTGGTTCGCTACTAAGGACTACATCCACTACTCAAGGAGTCCACCTTGAGATTTCTAACCTTCGCTATACCGTGGCTTTTACGGGTTCAACTACAACCTTTTACAAGCTTTTTCCTAGGTTAAGAGCAAACCTATCACTCACCACAAACCTTCCTAGTTTGTTGAATCCCACCTTAGCAAACTAATCTCAAGTTCCCACTAAGGTGTGTTTGATCTCATAGCAAGGAATCTTCAATGACAAAGTCAAGAAGATGTACAACTAAGCTCAATACTCTAGTCTCTAAGATATCACTCAATTTAGGCTCTTTTAGAGAACTGCAAGTATAACTCAAGTAGTATGATGTCAAGACTTCATAATAGCAGCTCTAACTTGAGTTCTTCAGTCTTGCTTTAATTTATAGAGGCTGGGGGAAGTGAGAGCCTCATTGTGACACCCTTGGTCTATGAGGTCGGGAAGTGGACGCCGGTGCCGGAATGAGCATGGATAAGAAGCGGCTACCAGTGGGCTTCTAGACGAAGGAGCACATGAATGAACCGAATCCAAACTGGAATAGGAGAGATCCTGAGACTTTGTAAGGATGGGGATGCACAATTGGGGCGATTTCGTAATTATACGGTTATGGGACTGTATAATTAAGAATAGCTCAAATGAAGTGATTTCGAGGTTGTACATGTATGGGACTGTACAATTGAGGATAATTTAAACGGTTTTATGGAAACTAGCTATATCAACAAGGTGAACCTACCTTTTCGGTACTCTTTCTAGAAAAACTCCAAAGTTAAACGTGCTTGACTTGGAGCAATTCTAGGAAGGGTGACCTCTTGGGAAGTTTTTTCCGAAAACGTGCAAGTGAGGACAAAGCATGTTGGAAAGATCCCGTGTTGGTCTGTAGTGACGGTCGACAAGGCGGGACGTTGCAGTTGGTAGCGGAGCTCCAGAACTCCCCTAGTACGGTGCGAGGTTCGGGGACGAACCTAGCAAAAGTTGGTGGGCCTGTGACACCCGGGGTCTATGAGGTCGGGAAGTGGATGCCGGTGCCTGAATGAGCATGGATAAGGAGCAGCTTCCAGCGGGCTTCTAGACGGAAGGGCACAGGAATGAACCGAATCCAAACCGGAATAAGAGAGATCCTGAGACTGTGTAGGGATGGGGCTGCAGAGTTGGTCGATTTCGTAATCATACGGTTGTGGGACTGTATAATTAAGAATAGCTCAAATAAAGTGATTTCGAGGTTGTACATGTATGGGACTGTACAATTGAGAATAACTTAAATGGTTTGATGGGTACTAGCTATATCAACAAGGTGCACCTACTTTTTCGGTACTCATTCTAGAGAAACTCTAAAGTTAAACGTGCTTGACTTGGAGCAATTCTAAGATGGGTGACCTCCTGGGATGTTTTTTCCAGAAATGTGCGAGTGAGGACAAAGCAGGTTGGAAAGGTCTCGTGTTGGTCTGTAGTGACAGTCGACAAGCCGGGACGTTACACTCATCATCCAACGGCTAGCTGTCACTTTCTGCTACCTTGGGATTTGGCATCGTTGGCGCTAAAATGTTCATCGCTTCAATTCTCAGAAAGTGGTATGCACATGCTGAGCTGACACCTAGGTTCGATTCTCCTAGGTTGGACTGAATCGAAATGATCCGTTGAGAGAGCTTTCCATTCCTTTAAACAAATACCTGCAGAGTAGAAAGAAGTAAGCTTGCAGGTTTTATGCGCATAGGAGCGCCTCCAACTGTGGCTCCAAAACACAAGAAAGTCAGCACATCCTTAGCAGACTCCTAGGTTTGATGATCCTAGGTTTGTTAGATTCGAATCTATCCGTTGTGAAAGCTACACAGATCTTTAGTCCAACATTTTCTGAGTTAAACTAGGCTAGATAACAAATTTATAGAGTATGGGAGCGCCTTCAAAAAGTTGCCCTAAAGTTCCAGAAAATCAGCATAAGTTGGACAAATACCTAGGTTTGATTGTCTTAGGTTTGGGCTAAATCGAGATGGATCTTTTGAACTCCTGCCCAAATCAATAAACAAATATTTTTTAAGTTGAATCATGCTATATTTCCGGTTCATAGGATATAGGAGCATCTCCAACATTTGCCTCAAAGTTGTTAGAAAACCAATGTGGTCCAAGGGCATGAAAGAGACTTAAACTCAATAAAATAATACCACTAGCACACATACCCATCCTACTAACCTCAAACCTTAAAAACTCTGATTTTATTATTTAATTCAAGGGTTTGGGTGGTGGATTAAAATATTCATAAACCTAGTTTGTCATTAATCAAAATCAATTAAGCACATGGTTAGGTAATTAGATTAAAATATTAATTAGCATTAATTGGCTAATTAATTTATCGCTAATGCACATGTTAATTACCTTAACCCAACAATATCTTCATTATTATTGTGTTGGCATGTGAGCCACCTTTAGATTCCTAAAAAAATATGTTTTGTAAATATAAGTTTAAATCTTTTTCTTTTATATATTTTATTTTTAGATGGTAAGGATTTTTTAATCTTAGGGAAAAAGATGGAGAAAGACTATGGGTGGTTAATTTTGATTTTGAATGGTAGAAGATGAGAGGGAGAAGGATTGTTGAAAAAGAAGTAAAAAAAAATTATGAGCTGATTGTCTTCTAATTTTAGAACTTTTTAAAGGAAAAAAAATATTAGGAAAAGAATTAAACATACAACTACAAAACATATTTTTTTTTTGGAGGTATACCGGCACTGGTTCAAACTATTCGTTACTGGGCGAGAAATCCCTCATATTTGCATACAATTTGGATGGAGGGGAATTCTTTTTCCCACTGGGACGGAATGCTTTTTTTTTTTAAGATAGGATGGTTTAATTATAATGAGATGACAAATTAAACTATTAAAATATTCAAACAAATAATTAGATGACCAAATTGATACTCCACTAAAATTAAAGTGTGTTAAATGAAATTTTGCCTAAATTTTTTAGATGCTAATCACGTTTAAATTATAAATTAATAATCTTTGATTTAATTCTGATTAAATAATAATTTTTTAATGCTAGTGTAAGTAACAATTTACCTTAGTACTTTATTTATTTAGCCAAATATATTATATTTAACCAATACTAGTAATACTTTATTTGAACTTCAATTCATATTTCTCATACTTCCTCATAAAATTCATGTTCACATAAAGATATATCTATATGTAAGACATGGATAATTTATTGAATATAATCATGAGAGAAAAAATAATCACAAAATTCCATAAAAAGATAGAAAATCGTTATTGAAGAGATAAAAAATGAAAAAAATATATTTTATGGATTCAAAAATTTAAAATTTGTTGAAAAATAAAATATAATTATTATTTTAAAATATATATTGTTCCCAAGAAGAAAAATAAAATATACAATAGTAGAATTCAATATTCTTAAGAAAATAGAAATTTATAGTGAAATATAAAGAGAAAAAGTATGTTTTAATTTACACGGCATTAAAAAACCTGTTACCTATGCTGAAATAAATTAAAGGGACAAGGAATCATGTTTCATATATGTAGATGGAAGTTTGTTTCGGAAGATGTTTTAAATCTTCACCCAAATTCGGTTGTTATGCCATAAAAAATACCTAATTTATAGGGTTTACCATTATTAAACCCAAGGTGCATGTAAATGGTTGCAATACGAGATACGACAGGATTATGATTGCTGATGATGCAAATCTACCTCTAGGAGTTTAATTCGCAGAAATTATTTCCTTAAAAATTAATTTAATAAATATTAACTAAATTTGATGATCTAGAATTGTTCTTTCCTTTTAGATGAAAATTTATCTTGTGTACAAGACAAATAATTAACACTTTAAGATATATATTACAATACGCTGCCCAATGAATTAAAACCAAAAAAATAAAGTTTTTACAAATAATTTTAGCGGGAATCCAAATACCGTTTTCTTTAATTGTTAGTTTGGAATGATGTAATCAACTTCCGCAGATTTGTTGAGTGATCGCCCATGATTTTCTCCTTCCATGTCACTTCCGCGTAAACCCTATGCCAAGAAGCCCTATTAATGAAACCCTTACCCTTACTAGTTTCTCGTGTCGATGATCACTCTATGAAAACCCTAGCTAGAAGAAACACTAAAAAACAACATATCCATGGCAGCTCCAACCTCGTACTCCTTGTGGTCCGAACTTCCAACCGATCTGCTGTTGAAGATCGTTCTTTGCTTCGAGAACAACTACCTTGATGTCCTCCGCTTCAGGGCCGTTTGCCCTTCTTGGCGATCATCCATTCCCTTCCCTCCCGCAATCCCAAACCTCAGCCCCCCCGACCTTGTTGTCGAACGATCCACCAAGCAACCCCCGGTTGTCAAGTCCTACAAGGTTGTTTTCAAAGAACTGGCTGTCTTTGCCGTCCAACCAGCTGTTTCCCACACCGCCACCACACCCTTGATCTTGAGAACCAAACCCAAACCCAGCAAGGGGGTGATGATGTTCGAATCATTGAACCCTCCGCCGATGCCGAAAATTAAAGATGGAAAGGCCGCCGCGTTTGACTTGCGGGATTTTAGAGTAACCCGGGTGAGGTTTGATCATTGCCTCGAGTCAGTGGATGGCCGTAATTCGCTGGTTGCTATTCCATCTCAGGTTGCTATTAGTTCGAGCTTTCCCAGGTATATGGTGGTGGCTGTGCTGCCTGATTATCACACGGTGGCTATGTGGAGGGTGGGTGATGGGGAATGGACTTTGGTTAAAGATCTTATGTTTGAGGATCGTCGACATTGTCGGTTCCAAAGTGTGGTGTTCTTGAACGATAGATTTTATGCTTTTGATCTTTCCGGACTGGTCATGGAGATGGAAGCAACTATACCCACCCGTTTCAGGGCAATTGCTCTGCCAAAGTGGGAGCTACGTTGGTCGGCTAGTGGTCGCAGGAATCGTTTCATGGTGGAATCTAATTTCGGGGAACTATTCTTTGTGTATAAAGATGATGAGTATAAGCAGGAGAATCTGAAATTTAATGTTGAAAAGTTGGATGAGAATAAGAGATGGGTTAAGGTAGGGCGTGGTGAATTGAAGGACCGCTTGTTTTTTATTGGCCATAATTCTTCGTTTTGTCTTATGGCAAGAGATTTCCCAGAGTTGAAGGGCAACTGCATTTATCTCTATGATCGTCGTTTTGCCCTACCGGCGGGATCGAATTGTGATCATCATTCCGGTTCGGCTTGTGTTGTGATGTTTGATATGGACGAAGGCCGTGCAAAGAGATGGTGTGACTACTATGGTTTTTGGCCAGGGCCGAGTTGGTTCCATGGATATTTGCAGTGTCAATATCAGAATCAGTCCAACAAAAGGAAAAGAAGAAAATAAAGAAATTTATGTAGGTGAGTCGTTTATACAAAATTAGAACCTTTTCTTTTTCTTCTTTTTTTTTGTAGCTAGCTTCCGTTCACCTCGTAAATCTATTTATAATTTCTTTTTTTTTTGGTTCATGGTTTTATAATTTGTCTCATGATCATGCACCTAACTTGCGGCATTTTTCAGTTTTCTTGCTGGGAATTCGTCTTTGTGTTTTTTCTATCTTCTAGGTACTTCTTTTATTTTTGCGGACCTATATAATTATTTATTTGTATTTTTTTGGTGGAGAAACTTGTATTTAACGGACACTACATTTTGGCTAGTTTTTACCATCAATTCGCCGTATAACACATACTGATCAACGTACGTGGATCAAGCAACGTCGTCGCCAGCAGCAGAGATCTTTCATGGACGACAATTCTAGACATAAATTGAAGTGTTCTAGACATTAACACAGGACACATGTTTTTTCATTGTTTTGATATTTATATATAGCCTGCCATGCATCACAAAGGTTCCTCCAAATGCATTTCGCCTTCACTAGATTGCTTATTTTTCCTCCTTTGTTGATTTGTACGTATCTCTATATGTTTTACAGGTTAATCAGTTGTCTGAACCATTTGTTGCTGTTCACTGATGCAAGATAAAGTACCAGGCTCGGCCCTTGAGGAACTTAAGCTAGACATTGAAAGGATGAAGGTTTCTAGAATATGATGTGTATATATATTTGGAGTTCACGATTCATGACTATTGAATTTGTTGGGGGTTAATGTCCATTTACAGTTGAACATGAAACCTATCCTCTTACATTCTTTTTTTGTATATATATATAAATATCCGCTTGACAGTCTCTCCTCTTGGTACATTCGTTAGCTCTACCTGCGGGCTCTAATAACTAGTAACCCTTTTTTTCTAATTTTGTGCTTGGTACGTACCTTATGTCATGATAATGTTGGAGGCTGGGCACATATCACTCCATCTCTATCGTATGGGTCTCGTGAGCATCCAGGATCAAGGAAGGCCACGTGTGAGCCTTTAGGACCTGGGCCTCGGTCCCATCTCTATGAATTTTCTTTCATAAAATCTTTGGTTTTGGCTTTTGCGTTCTCGGAAATGAAGAAAGAAACAATAATGTTGTTGATAAGACGAGTCAGTCAATGATTTTTACTTCACTGAGCGGCAGGTGAATAAAGCCGAAGCGCAACGTCACGGCTCCACAGTAGAAATAATGAGTTTTCAGTTTTGAAAAACAAAAATACCGAATCTTCATGAATAAATTCTTTAATAAATAAAGCACTATTTAACCATCTGTGAACTGAGAATTCGGACAATTTACAAACGGTAATTAATGCACTGTTTAAGTGGCTCCGAGGCTTGATACCTTAAAAAAGTACTATTAACTTTCCATTTAATAAGAATTAGATTGGTATGCTGCCAGAGTCATTGTGGGTGTCGCCATTTGCCAAAACAAATGTATTTGAATTAATGTATTACTGAGTTTTTGTTTTCCATAATCTAAACAATACTAGTGCACTGTAATCGTGAGGAAAATGGCACACGCAACTGATGTGCAGTATTGCTCATTATATTGACATGTAGTTTGTGTTACACAAGGACTAGAATACATATCTGATATGATCAGTTGAGTTAGCAGATCACATTCCACTATTAATTACAGCTACACACTTATCCTTGTACATAGTTATCTAATACTCCCTCGCAAACTCAACCAGGTGATAAACTGAGAATGAGTTTGTTACATAACTGTTGGAATCGACTAGTTCCCAGAGGCTTTGTTAGGATATCCCCCAGCTGATCTTCACTGCCAATGAACTGTACCCGGAGATGACCTTGCTGCACTTGTTCCCTAACAAAATGGAAATCAATTTCCACATGTTTGGTCCTTGCATTTAGGATCGGGTTTTGACTGAGAAACATTGCCCCGAGATTATCACACCACAATGTTGGTGTGGAATAAGACAGCCCCAGTTCCTGCAATAGATTTTTAATCCAAAGAAGTTCTGCTGCTCCATCCGCAAGGCTCTTGTACTTTGCTTCAGTCGAAGAGCGAGCTACTGTTCGCTGCTTTCGAGAGGGCCATGCAACCAAATTGCCACCATAGAGAACGAAGAAGCCTTCGGTCGATCGTCTGTCATCCGGACTTCCAGCCCAGTCCGCATCAGTATATACCTGCAAATCTGTTGTTGCAGTACGATGGAGTTGAAGTCCCGTCTGTGGACTGTGTTGGAGATAGCGCAGTATGCGCTTCACTGCTATGAGATGATCTTCTGTGGGCTGATGCATAAATTTAATTACTTTGCTAACAGAGTAAGCTATGTCCTGTCTTGTAATAGCAAGATACTGCAGCGAGCCAACAAGGTGCCGATATTGGGTGGCATCCGCTAGTGACGTGCCTCCAGTTTTCCGCAATACATACGTGACAGAAGCTGGAGTCAACACTGATTTGCAATTAGCCATACTTGCTCTCTCCACCAGCTCACGTATGTACTTCTCTTGTGTTAAGAGAGTACCTGTGGTTGTGTACTTAACTTCTATTCCAAGAAAATATCCCGGCCGGCCTAGGTCACGCAGAGCAAAGATCTGATCAAGGCGTGTAAGTAACTGTTGTAGGAATTGGGAGTCATTACCAGTGACAATAATGTCATCAATATAAACAGGGAGGTAAACTCGAACATTAGAGTGATTATAAATCATCAATGATGGATTTGATTTTGAAACCTTAAACCCTTGTGAGACCATGAACAGAGTGAAACGGGAATATCAGGCACGAGGGGCCTATTTCAGCCCATACAAGGACTTGTGGAGTTGACATACAAGTGTAGGTTTGTTANGTAAGCTATGTCCTGTCTTGTAATAGCAAGATACTGCAGCGAGCCAACAAGGTGCCGATATTGGGTGGCATCCGCTAGTGACGTGCCTCCAGTTTTCCGCAATACATACGTGACAGAAGCTGGAGTCAACACTGATTTGCAATTAGCCATACTTGCTCTCTCCACCAGCTCACGTATGTACTTCTCTTGTGTTAAGAGAGTACCTGTGGTTGTGTACTTAACTTCTATTCCAAGAAAATATCCCGGCCGGCCTAGGTCACGCAGAGCAAAGATCTGATCAAGGCGTGTAAGTAACTGTTGTAGGAATTGGGAGTCATTACCAGTGACAATAATGTCATCAATATAAACAGGGAGGTAAACTCGAACATTAGAGTGATTATAAATCATCAATGATGGATTTGATTTTGAAACCTTAAACCCTTGTGAGACCATGAACAGAGTGAAACGGGAATATCAGGCACGAGGGGCCTATTTCAGCCCATACAAGGACTTGTGGAGTTGACATACAAGTGTAGGTTTGTTAGGATCCACAAAGCCTGGTGGCTGCACCATGAACACCTTTTCCTGCAAAAATCCATGAAGAAAAGCATTTCGGACATCCAATTGTTTGATTTGGCAATTGTGAGAGAGAGCAGCAGAAAGAACTAGTCGAACTGTGGTTGGTTTAACCACGGGGCTGAAGGTCTCTCTATAATCCAATCCTGCTTGTTGGTGGAATCCTTTAGCCACTAAACGAGCTTTGTAACGTTCAATACTCCCATCTTGTTTGCATTTTACCCGATACACCCATTTGCAGCCAATCAAGTTCATTCCCGGTTTATGTGGAACCAATGTCCAAGTGTTATTGGTTGCAAGGGCATTCATTTCATCAACCATAGCAAGGGCCATTCACGATGCTTGTTGGCCTGGGTGAAGCAACTTGGTTCATTCGTAGGTTTTGGCTTTACTTCTGCTATATGAGTGGTGGGAGAATAGCGTTGTGGTTGTTTACGGTTCTCCCTAAGCTTCATGTGATGTGTTGGTTTTGGAGGTGACTTAGGGGAGGAATCAGGTGTCAAGGGTGAAGAGGATAAGGGTGCAGTATGTGGTGGGGAGGATAAGAGTGAGAGGTAAATATATCTGGGTTGGAAAGAGATGAGGTAGGATGTGGTAAGGCAGGTGTATCCGTGTGTGCTAAGGAAGAAGGAGTTTGAGTTTTACCCGAAGTAGGAGGAGATGAAAGAGTTGGTTTGGAAACGGGAGTTGAGTTAGATGGCACCAGTAAAGAAGCAGGAGCTTGCGTGGTGGAAGGAAAGAACACTGGTAATGGCACAGTTGTCCAAGATGTCTCAGGTGGAGAGGTTGAATTAGAGTCAACTTGTGCATGTGCATATGGAAAAAAATGTTCATGAAATTGTACGTAACGGGCAATGTAGAACGTCTATGTTGACGATCATAACAACAATATCCTAAGTGAGATGGACTATATCCTAAAAAGGCACAAGGAGTAGATCTGTAATCCATCTTGTGTTTGTTGTATGGCTTGATAAGAGGAAAACAAAGTGACCCAAAAACCCTTAGAAATGTATAGTCTGGAGCATGACCAAAAAGAATTTGATATGGAGAGAAATGCTTTAAAATAGGTGTAGGCAAATGATTGATAAGGTACACTGCCGTTTCAAAAGAGAAATGCCAAAATTGTGGGGGAATGTTTTGCGGTGGCCATTATGGTTAAACCTGTTTCAACAATGTGACGATGACGGCGCTCTATTGCCCCCTGTTGCTCGTGGATATGTGGGCACATTAACCTATGTTGAATGCCTATGTTGGTTAGGTATTTATGGAGCTTGCGATATTCCCCACCCCAATCAGTTTGTAGTGCCTTTATTTTGCTATTAAACTGTCTTTCAACACATTTTTGAAAAAGCTAAAAAATGAGAAACAGATCCGTTTTATTCTTGATTGGAAAATACCACAAAAACTTACTAAAGTCATCTAGGAAAACAACATAATAAGAATGACCATCGGAACTTGATGTTGGTGAAGGACCTCAAACATCACTATATATGAGTTCTAACGGGCGAGAAGCCCTTTTATTGCTAAGAGAAAGATGCATTCTAAACATCTTGCCTAAAGGACAGTGAAGGCAAGAAGACACATGACTCGAATGTTGAACAAGAAGGGAATGTTGAGACAGAATCCTTTGTTGGACTTGGTGATGGGGATGCCCCAATCGCCTGTGCCAAACCAGTGCATCGACTCGAACTGCAAGGAACGCTTCAAACTGGTGCCGGATGGTTTTAAGAGGAAGGTGATACAACCCATCAATGCTCGGGCCGCAAAGTATTATTCTCTGTGTACCCTGATCCTTAATAAAGAAATGATCAGGATAGAATTCAAAATAAACATTATTGTCTTGTGTAAACTTTTGAACAAACAACAAAGATTTTGTTATCGATGGGACATGGAGAATATCGTGAAAATGCAAAGATGTATGCAGCAGTTTAGAGCCAATACCCGAGATGGGCAGTTGCGCCCCATTACCAACTTGCAGTGAATCGGCACCCTGATAATCTTCATAGTGAGTGAATTGATGAGGATTAGCAGTGACATGATGGCTGGCTCCGGTTTCAGGAAACCAAGTCGAAGGAGCATAGGTGGTGGGAGAGGATGGGACTGAATTCACCATATTAGCATTAGGTTGAGAATAACGATGATAACACTGCTGTGCAGTATGACCATACTTGCCGCAGATTTGGCACCGAGGCTTGTTATTAGTGTTTGTCCGTGCAGGTCATGGATCAAAATACCCTCGGCCAGCACCACGGCCAGCACCATTCTTGCCGCCACGACCACAGTTGGTGGTCTGGCCGCCACGTCCTCTACCAAAATCAGGTGGTGAAGCACGTTGAACAGCATGCGCAGAGGGAAGAGATGTAAGTGCAGGAGCAGACTCAGCCGAAGAGACAACAGGAGCATCAATATTAAGAGTCTTAACAGGATCATCATAAATAAATTCATGACTCATTAATAAGCTCTGCAATTCTGAAAATTTAACAGGCTCAAGGCGAGTTTGAAGAGAACTAGTCAGAGGTTTAAACTCTGCTCTCAAACCCTAAAAAACATAAACATTAAAATCATTAGGGTTAAGGGGCTTTCCTGAAGCGGCCATTTCATCAGCATGACGTTTGGCTTGGTTGAGAAATCAGAGAGCAGATTCAGTAGGGTGTTGCTCCAAGCGCTGCAAAGCCATGGTTAGTGCCATAACACGAGTATTGTTGGTCGAGGCTAAGGATTCCTCAAGAGCCAGCCAAGCATCCCGAGAGGTCTTCTTGCTCACCACAGTGGAAAAAACATCAAGGGTAACTGAAGACAGAATACCAGAAAGGATGAGACTATCTTGTTGTATCCACTAGGTGTACTCAGGATTTGGTTGCGACGGTGCACCATCAATAGAATCAAGAAATGGTGGAGGAAAGGGGAAAGAACCATCAACATAACCAATTACTCCTAAGCCAACCAGAAAAGGCTCCATCTGGGCTCGCCAGAAAACGTAGTTGGTCTCAGTCAATTTTATGGTGATATGATGGTGAACTTGGGTTAAAGGATGAGTTGTAGGCTTAGCAGTTGCTGCCATTTTGACTGTACTAGAACCACTAGATGAAGATGGGGAAGAATTTTTAGAAGAAGGTGTTTGGGATGTCAAGGACTCCGTCTGTTTTGGATCTGTGGCCATTCAAGACTCTTATGGCTCCGCTACCATCTAAACAATACTAGTGCACTGTAATCGTGAGGAAAATGGCACACGCAACTGATGTGCAGTATTGCTCAATATATTGACATGTAGTTTGTGTTACACAAGGACTAAAATACATATCTGATATGATCAACTGAGTTAGCAGATCACATTCCACTACTAATTACAGCTACACACTTATCCCTGTACATAGTTATCCAATACATAACAAACATCATAATTGTTATGTCAGTTCCAGCATTTGTTAGCGCTATAAGTCATCACTCTGTATATCATTTGATGTCTTCCCACGCTATTTTGCTTGACTGTAAGTTGCTGGCATATTTTTTTACGATGTCTGAAAGAGGGCTTAGAAGTTTGTGTGAAGGCCCTCTCCCCGAGGGACCCACCATATTCAGGTATTGTTACATCACTCCCTCCGCCCGTTTAAATCCTTTACCGTGCTGCAGCACTAGGGAATCGAACTCGGGACGTGATGCTTTTTATCCCCCTCAAAAAGAGCACCTTCACCAATTCAGCTGTAGATGAGTAACTGTAACGCCCGGTTTTCCGTTTTTGGATTTATAAAGAAAAATTCCGAATTTTGGTAATGGAAATAAAATTAATTTATTTTCTTATTGGATTTATTAATTTTAAGCGGTAATATGTCATCTTTGAGCTTCGTCAGACCTAAAACGCGTTTCGGGACGAAACACGACGTTTACCGTAGTTTTAGTTAAAACTACGTCGTTTTTGGGGTTTTGCAAAGAAAAAAAAAAAAAGGGGGCCTGGTCAACTGAGGCGGGTTAACCACGCCAAGCCAACGACGCGTCGTCGGCTGGCGGGTCAAGCCCTAACCCCAGCTGCCTACTTCTTCCTTATCTTTTTTCTTTCTCCTTCAATTTTCTTTGCTTTTTGCCCGTTGCTCCTCCACCCAGCCGCCGTCACCCCAACGGTTTTGTTCCCCATATTCCTCCTCCAATCATGCCTGCAACGGCTCTTGTTTCCCCCACAATCTCCTCCTCTTTCTTTTCTCATCCCTTCCTTTTCTTCTCTTTTCAATTCCACACCGTCCACCATCTCGTCTCCTCTCCTCCTTCACACAAAGGCCGTCACCGTTTTCACCATCTTCACCTCTCTCTCAATTGGACACCGTCGCCGCCTTGCCCTCCTTGGGTCGTCTCGTTCACGCACAACCGAGGAGCCGCCGCCGCCATCGAAGGACGAGGCTGCTGCTCGTGGCTTCAACGAAGGCAGGGGCTAGGAGACCGGTGCAGGACAGGCGTGACTCGGCCGGGCTTTGATGCGACGAGGGTCGCCGTCGCCTGTGACATCCTCTGGTAACCTTACTCCGTCCCCTCGATCTCGCTTGTTTTCTTCCCCCGTCTGATGTTGTGTGTGGGTACTAACCCGACTTGGGTTTTCTCTTTGATAATGGTTGTTGGCTGTTGTTTGTGTGTGCGGGGATCCTCGGTGTGTTGGGGTTATTGGTGGGTGCGGGATTTGGTGTGGTTTGTGATGGGTTTGTGCCGGCAGGAGGTGCAGGTCGCGCTTTGAGGTTCCGGTGACGATTGTCATTAGGTACTCAGAAGGATTGAAGTTGGACAGTGGGGATTTGTGTCTTTCGGGTAAGGAATTTCGATCTCCTTCTTGCCTTCCCTTCAATATTGTTTTGTTGAAAGTTGAATTGAGCGTTGTTGGTTGCATTTTGGCGAAATTTCGGCGAGGTGACCGGAATCCGGCGAGAACGCACTGTTCCGGCGAGGGCTCGGGAATTTTCCGGCGAAGGATCGGATTCTGCCCAATGGATAGATTTTCTCGTTTTACGAGTGTTAGACGGTAATTACCTATGTTTTCTCGGTTATGTCATGTATTTAAATTTTGGAATCTATGTACCAAATTACATTTATATTTATATCTTTTTAGTGAATTGCGGTTTACCGAGAGCGGAGAGTTAGAGTGTGTGTGTGGTCGGAAAGACTTACCGACACGTAGAGAATTTAGGCCGATTAGCCTTGGGCTCGGGATGGTTTTAGAACGGTTTTAGGAAAAACCGAGCCCAAGCCCGATAACCTCATTTTGGAGTTTAAAATGTTTTATACGGACTTAAAATACGGACTTAAGGCCAATCATGGATAATTAAAGTACGGACTTAAGAACGGACTCGAAGCCCAATTTCATAATCGGTAAATATGGACTTAAGGAAGTGGGCCCACGGCCCGGAATTTGTGATTAAGCATATAGTGGGCTTAAGGCCCGAGAATTGTTAATGAACTTAAATCGATGAACCTTAGATTCCTAATCATTGGAGTTATAGATGGAAAAATATCCTTTTTGGACTTAGGCCCGGTAATCTTTTAATCGGATAGTTAGGGTCGGGAGTTACTCGATTAGAGCATACCATTAGTACACATACACGTTTTTACTTCTAAAATTGGTTTAGTGATTATATTATGTGCCGGTATTCAGGCACGGGAGATACCTCGGGAGCTGTAGACTCGGATCGGGGAGAAGTCATAATCTGCATTTTGAGGTGACATTACAAGTCTTTTATATATGTTTGTGAATGCATGTTGGTGTGGTTTGTTTGTTTACTTTCCTTGTTTGCTACATGCGATGAATGGAATTGTATACCTGCTTGTTCTCACATGCCTAATTTCTATATGAAAAACTGTTAAGAAATGTAACATGTAATATGCTTTGGTGATAGTGAGTAGTTATGGGCCGAAGGCCCGGATTAAACAGGGACACATACCATTCACACTTCCCTGAAAGACATAATGTACTTCAACAGAAATGTAAAGTGTAATTAAGAATAAAATACTAAATTTTACTGTGGCGTCGGTTGGTAGCCCCGAGGGAGGGTTGGGTACCCTCGGGTCACATTATGCTGTTTAGCATGCCCAGGGGATGTAGGTGCACCCCTGGAAGACTTGCACCGGTTAGGTGTGTCTGAGTGCACCCTCAGGTAGCTAGCGGCCACTTGAGATTTATCAGTGGTTTTTGGCCTCAGAATCTACCCCTTCTGAGGTTCGACATTTGGGTTTCACACCCTGATCTGATCAGATGCGCTACCGAGACTTGACTCACAGTAGAGGGCCCATAATAATAAAAATAATAATAATGATAACAATAAGATAACGCATTGAGCTCAAACAATACGAGCCGTAATACAATAAAACATTTATGTGATGGTGTGTGATTCTGATTTGCTTGTATGCTGTACTTGTGCTCGTGAGCTACTCACCCTACGAGCATGACTTCACTTTCATGTATATTTAGACTTTTAATGTTCACTGAGTAGGCGACTCACATAATCGCCACTGTTGTTTTTCAGACTTTAGTTAGCGTGCAGACTCACTTATACCTTCGACTCGGAGATCAGACGCAGTCACTTCACCAGGTAGTTGTGCATTATCTCTCGGTGGGATCCATAGGGCCATATGCATGTTACTTCCTACTTTGAATTTTATTTATTACTTTCATCTTCCGCTGCATGAGTAATAATTCGAGATGTCATAAATGTTTTACATTTATACCGGCAGTTAGCCGGAGTTTATTTTGTGATATTATGTCGGCGTGATGCCGTGATGGCTTACTACTTGTTAAGCCGGTTGATCTCATTTACTTTTATGACATCTCGTTGTTAATACATTTTCATGGAAAATGTTTGTATGACGAAGCATCGTTTTTTTTGTACCCCGGGTTTCAAGAGTATTTTGGTAACTCTTTTTCATTTAATTATTTTTTTTTTATTTAATTGGGGTACGGGCTTCCACAGTTGGTAGCGGAGCGGGCTTCAGATCTTTGGGTTTTCAAGTGATTATTCCCTGTGCATAAGCCTGTTTCAGATTTGTAATTTCTAAAAATGTTTTTTTTGACTTGTTTGCATTCATATAGGCATCACTATGGATCCACCACAAGACCGGCACAATGCTGATGGGCTGGATGAACTTCCTAGTCATGTTTCCGACTCTGTGTCGGTAATGCCAGTCCCTGATGGTCAGGGAAATGTTGGTGCAGCTGGAGCACAGAATGCAGTGCCATTAGTACCTCCTGGTATGGATGCAGCGTTACAACAGCAGTTTCAGGCTTTCCTGCAGTGGCAGCAGTTCCAACAGTTTCAGCAGCAACAGCAGGGCGCCCAAGCCGTTCCGGTCGCACCTGTTGACGCACCAGTTGTTGGCGGTATGGAGAGTGGATATAAGCACATGGATAAGACAGCAGTTGAGATGTTCTCGGGGGAGAAAATCACCGCAAGGGTAGCTGATGATTGGTTCCGCCAGGTGGAGAATGTCTTGGAGAAATTCACGTATACACCAGAGCACTGGGCTCGATTTGCAGCACACAAGTTCACGGGTTACGCATTGAGCTGGTGGCAAGGACTTGTTATGGACCTACCTAGACCAGTGGTGATGCCATGGGCAGACTTCAAGGACAGATTCTACAAGGAGTTCATTACCGTTGGATTCTTGGAAGACCAGAAGAAGCAGTTTCTTGAGGTGAGACAGGGACCCGAAGAGTCAGTTTCTGCATTCAGAATCCGATTCAGTATTCTTCTTTCTTACGCCAGGGAGTTTGTGCCCGATGAGGTGACACAATGTAGGCGATTTGTTGACGCTCTACGCCGCGAGTTGGCGATGGTAGTGGCTGGTGGGAGACATCGGACTTGGGAGGCTGTTTGTGAAGCCGCTTTTGATGCTGAGAGGATTCAGTTGATCGGGCAGGAGGCCCGGCCAGCCGAGCGGGAGAGACAGTCAACAATGCTGGGACAGAAGAAGCAACATTTTGGTTCGGGTAATACAAGTTACATGAGTCGACAGGGTTCTTCCTACCAAGGTTCGAAGAAGTCCCGAGGACAGAAGTATCAGGGTGGACCGGGCAAGTCTTTGAGAGGAAAGCCTTATCAGTCTGGATCTCAGAGGCGGGGCCCTTGGACTAGACCTTCTAGTATGTGTTGGTATTGCGGGAAGCAGGGACACCACCAGTCAGAGTGTTACACGAGGATTCGTGACAGTGGAGGTAGTGGGTCCCAGTATACCGTACAGAACTCCGTGGCTAATGGTACAGGTTCTTCTGCTCCGAACAAGAGTGGTGGACACCAGGGAGGCAGTCGAGAGAGTGCTGGAGCCCCGAGCCGCGGTGGTGCTGTTCGACCTATGGCGACTCCTAGGGTGTATTCTATCACTCGAGAGAAAGCTGCCGACGCTCCAAAAGAATGAGATGTCTCGAGTGGATTCACTTTACTTTGTTTTGTTGATTTTCCTCTATTATTACCGTTATTATGTAAGACTTCGAGGATGAATTATTAATAAGAATGAAATGTTGTTAACGCTTGTTTTGGAACATTCACATAAGTGGAAATTTATACCATAATTAAGTAGAAATATAAATATTATTAAAACTAACAATAATATTACAAAGGGGAAATATTACATCGATCTTGATATTTGATAATTTATAAAAAGGGAAATATTACAACGATTTGATATTTTATTAAAATGGAAAATACGTCTAACGGTTCGGAACGACGTTGACACGGAAGCTGTTGGGATCGCTGTTGATGTTGACCGTGACTCTGTCGCTCCACGAAAGCCACATGTCGCCTCTGTCGCGCTGGCCAGGAATCTCGAACCGGTTAGCTTGAGGGAATCGGAGAGGGATGAGACCGTGATCGTCCCGAGGTTGCCACTGCGTCTCCGTCAGAAGAACCATATTCGGTTTGTACTGGTTCTTCAAGTCCCTCAGCGTACGTGAGAACTCTTGAGCGCGCCTTGCAACTCCCCTGCAGTTCCACACCAGCAGTCGTACCTTTGGCCAAGTTGGAGGTAAGCGCGTCATTCGGGGTATGCTCTGAGCCGTCATCGCAAGCTGGTAGTATGCACCTTGCTCCACCGTCTGGCAAATGGACTCCAGGTTGAACTCCTGAAGCCTGTCGGAGATGAAGAACATCACGGAATTCGCCGATCCGTAGTAGGATGTCCTCAGCGTTCCGTGGTCCTCCAGGAAGAACACCTCTTCCATTGGAGTGACAAAGAACCGCGATGAGTAGAGCTCGTCGACGAAGACTAGTCGGGGCATCCTGCCGAGCTCGTTTGGTAGCTCCTCGGCACGTTCATTGACCATGCTGTAGGCCAGTCGGTTCCTTCTGCCAAGGTTGGCACCTTCAACAGAGAAAATTGATGACGGGGCAGGCATTGTGTTCTGATATGTGGGTGTTTAGTTTTTCTTGAGTTTTGAGGTTTCGTTGTCTGGGTGTGTGGTTGCTTTAAAATGCTTTGGATAATTTACTCCTTATTCTACCGTCTTTTATAACCTTAGGAGGAGCGTGTTTATGACGTTCGAATTTCAAGTGTCTGCGTTTTGAAATTTTACCATTGCCTCATTTATTGCTTCGACACGCTATGTGTTTGTTGTTCGGGCAATAAATGCCAGAGGTTATCAGTCCTTCTCTACCTTACAATTTTCAATTTCCCGGGCTACTCTATTTTAGCCTCCTTAAGACTTGTTCCCACATTTTTTGTCACATACACTCGTGACCGTTGTGGCTAGACCGTGGGGACCACACCTCGAGTAGAGTGCGTGTACGACAAGCTTACAGCTGTTGGACA
This sequence comes from Turnera subulata, assembly GCA_028386065.3. Lineage (NCBI taxonomy): Eukaryota > Viridiplantae > Streptophyta > Magnoliopsida > Malpighiales > Passifloraceae > Turnera > Turnera subulata. Next base: position 25,436 of record JAKUCV010006280.1, read on the forward strand.
GCGTGGAGAGATGCGAGACGAGACAGACGTTTTTGGCTCATACGGACAATTGTGGACAAGTGGGTAACGTGTCTTTCGAGGGACACAGGACGCTCCCGTGATCATCGCCTTGCCAGTTAACGGGTATCTTTTTTTCACGAGGCTAACAGACGTCACCGTTAACTGTGTACGATACGTTTTCGGGATCGAGGATGTTCACGATCGATCTAGGGCGCCGAATATGGAAACCTGCTTTGTTATAACTTTTAATGTTTTGACTTTATTAAACGAGTCTTGCTTCGTTTATAATTTCCTTATGATTGATTTCATACCTTTATTGCCGTTTTAAACCTGTATAACGTGAGATTTGTAACAAAAGAATTTCGATTTAAGAAGAAAGCTTATTTTATTGATTTCATAAACATCTTACAACAAAGGAAAAGCACTCTACGGAGTTACATGATATTTCAGATCGGTTACAAGTTTTTGTATATTCGCGATCTGAGAAGAGAGTCTCATACAGGCCAGTTCAATTTGCATCACTGCAGTGTGGACCTTCTTCAGTGAAGTGTCCAGTTGCTTCATTATCTGCAGTGGTGTGTTGGACTCAGCTGTTGCCTTACCTTTCCTATCTTTTGCATCCTTGTTACCAGAAGGTCCTTCCTTGCTTACACGCTTCTTTCGCCGTCTTGGGGGAATCACCATATGCTCCTTTAGGCCGACGATGTTGGTCTTGAACCGCTTCTTAGGAGGTTCCTCATCGGAGCTTGTCGGGAAAGCTCTACCACCGATGTAACTGTTATCCTCTGAGTCAGAGGTAGTACGGGATCTTAGTGGTGAGTCCATAATTGTGTGAGAGTTCTCAATTTTGAGGTTTGGTTCTTATAGGCTGAAGAAACACCGCTTAAGGGTATAAGCGACATCTCGCAATGAGTTCGGACACCTGGTGGAGAATACCAGAAGCTTATCGTGGTAGGACCTACGGATTTGACAATTGAATTTCGAGGACGAAATTCTTTTTAAGGTGGGTAGAACTGTAACGCCCGGTTTTCCGTTTTTGGATTTATAAAGAAAAATTCCGAATTTCGGTAATGGAAATAAAATTAATTTATTTTCTTATTGGATTTATTAATTTTAAGCGGTAATATGTCATCTTTGAGCTTCGTCAGACCTAAAACGCGTTTCGGGACGAAACACGACGTTTACCGTAGTTTTAGTTAAAACTACGTCGTTTTTGGGGTTTTGCAAAGAAAAAAAAAA
>JAKUCV010006280.1:28812-67444 GCA_028386065.3 Turnera subulata
TGTTCACTGAGTAGGCGACTCACATAATCGCCACCGTTGTTTTTCAGACTTTAGTTAGCGTGCAGACTCACTTATACCTTCGACTCGGAGATCAGACGCAGTCACTTCAGCAGGTAGTTGTGCATTATCTCTCGGTGGGATCCATAGGGCCATATGCATGTTACTTCCTACTTTGAATTTTATTTATTACTTTCATCTTCCGCTGCATGAGTAATAATTCGAGATGTCATAAATATTTTACATTTATACCGGCAGTTAGCCGGAGTTGATTTTGTGATATTATGTCGGCATGATGCCGTGATGGCTTACTACTTGTTAAGCCGGTTGATCTCATTTACTTTTATGACATCTCGTTGTTAATACATTTTCATGGAAAATGTTTGTATGACGAAGCATCGTTTTTTTTGTACCCCGGGTTTCAAGAGTATTTTGGTAACTCTTTTTCATTTAATTATTTTATTTTTATTTAATTGGGGTACGGACTTCCACAGTTTGAATGATATAAATATAAGTAATTTGTATAAATGAACATTAGAAGAATTTAAAAAAAAAACTAAACTTCTATAATGTTTGTGTTCTTGATGTTCCTTTGATGAATCAATTTTAATTATCTTATAATTATATTAACTGAAACATTAAATTCTTTTAAGAAGGAATTCAAATGCACATGAAAGCTCTCCATTTTTTTTTTACGTGTGTCATATAGGACGATAAGATGAACTTAAACATGGCAGATGGAGAGACCCACCCCGAAAACCCTTTCAAGGCAACTTCAGTGCCTCATGCGTTATTTCTTTTTTGGTCGAAACCGAGAAGTATATTAAAAAAATATACGTGAGCTAAGTACATGATTAGAAGTCGTTAGCTCAGGTCGACTTCTATCTTATACAAGAGACGTGACAAACATAGTAACAACAATACAGGACGAGGGAACAAAAACAACATGGACTACTGAAACAACCACTGCAATGACTGGATGTATATAACCAGGGACGTGACTGGTCAGCGAGGATGAGAAGTATCCGGCGGCCGATCCATATTCATACCGGAGCTGGATGCACCGGGGAGAAAATCATGCGATGGCAGTCTTCTGTAAGGACTACTGCCGTGTGGTTCTGAATTCTACGGGGTCGGGGCAGGGCTAGATGGTTAAAATTGTTAGAGACAGTAGGGTAAATGGCAGGGGAAGGAACTGGGGAGGGGACAGGTCCGATGGGGTGTTTGACAACATCTGAGGTAGAGGGGTAGGTGTTGGTATTGGAAACGTCTTGAAGGGATTGTCTTTGGGGGTTTCCTTGGATTTAAGCTTAGAGATTTTCAGGGGTTGAGATTTTTTGTTGGATTGCTTTGTGATTCAGGTAGAGAGCTTATTCTTGGACAGTTTGAGTGTCCCTTCCCCTATGAAATCTTGAAATGTAGGTAGAGTCGGGGAAGGTTCAGGTTGAGAATGGGTCACATCATCATTTGTTGTTGGTGGAGGAGGGGAAGGTACAATTGGTAATTCTAGGGAAGCATTTGGTGTGGTATGTGTCAGTGGGATGGGTGTAGTCGGGGTCGGGGTGATGATGGTCTCTGGGTCCTCAGGTCGAGGACGACTTAGAACCTGGAACCTGTTGGGTGGATTACTAGTATGGGAGGCTAAAGGGGAAACCAGAGGGCCAGTAATTTGACGCTGAGGTGGCCGCCTAGACCTTCGAGAGACATTCATCCATTCCCCCGCCTTCATTTGTCGAGGCAGCTTGCTCTCCAGGAGTCATTGCAGATGCAGAGGGGGCACAGACTTGCCACCCTCAATGAGTGGAGCCTCATGCGTTATATCTAATGCTTCATGAGGCAGAACTGTAGGGCCCTGGTCGTGATCATAAATTACTTCCATGTCCACCCTTGATGGTTTCTAATGGTTTCTATTTTCTGTGTTGTGTCGTGTATGTGTAAAGAGTGCACTATGGTCCTGGTGGCGTTTGGCCAGTGTATATTTGTTTTCATAGTTTCTTTAGAACTGACTAAATTGGGGATTGATTTGGTGATTTGATCGCCAAGTAATGAAGGGAGAGAATGGAAAAGTTGATAAGTTTTGTACACACAAACCACAACTTCAAAATTAAAGAACACGATCCGTGTATGTTTCAACAGTCCATGGACTCCATTAACTTAGTAATGAAAAAAATGCTTGAAATGGACAAAAGCGTTAAAATAAAATTGATTGAAAATTAATGGTAGCAATTCTTGGATTGATCATAGAAGGTACCAAATTTTGGGACTTTGTATATTGCAAAGGTGTGATACTATATTCACTAATAGTTACACATAGTTTTTTTGGTAACTTGTTAAGTAAACCCCCAGGGGTAATGCGCGCCGTTGATGTATCATTTTTTACCTATTCAACAAACTAAATGTTTTGCCTACCAAATTTTAAGTTAAAAACAAATTTTTACCTCAATAAAAAATTAGTTTATTAATTTAATATTGTAAGCCTTCAGGATTAATCAACTCCCTAGTTTATTTTAATATTTTCAGACATTGATTTATTTTTTTTGGTAAATAGAGTAGCATTAAAGCAAAGGTTACACCGTTCCTGAGCACCGTCGTGCCAGCAGCATCAGCTGCTAGCATGGATATACAAAAAACAGGGGGTGCATCTAAAGTCATGAATACATCATTCTTGGGGTCGTTGGTATTACATAATAAACTTTATTGCTCTGAAAAAACCTCCGAACAAACAGCTCTGACTGGCCGCCTACACAAGAGATGGGCCAATACCCTCATTGTCAAACTTTGGGGGCGCAATATTGGGTTTCGTACCCTATGCAACCGCCTCCCAAATCTCTGGAATCTCAAGGAAGGAGTGAGGGTGGTCGACCTCGATTATAACTTCTTCTTTGTTCGTTTCACCAATCGTCAGGACTACATGCATGCCCTGACGAATGGCCCGTGGATTGTGTTCGAACACTATCTCACCGTTGAGCCCTGGCGCCCACAATTCAACCCCGCCACTCACAAGATCAACTCTGTGGTCGTGTGGGTCCAGATTCCAGGATTGTCATGTGAATATTATGACCAAAGATTGCTGCAAACAGTGTGTAATCTCCTAGGCCGGTTGATCCGGGTGGATCGTCACACAGATGAAGCCCTTAGGGGTCGTTATGCCAGGGTTGCATTGGAATTGGATTTGACAAAACCACTTCAATCACAAGTGTTTGTCGATGACAAGTGGTATTTTATTTCATACGAAAATATTCCCCTAATCTGCTTTACTTGTGTTCTTGTAGGTCATAACATGTCCTCATGCCCTGGTACCTACAACCAGGAACCTGCCAATCAATCTGCAGAAAACATGGCTACAACCCAGAACCAAACGACCATTACTACAACTACGTCCGGTGGTGCTCATGCTCCCCAGCCTCGCGAAGCCACCAACATACAGCCTCGTGCTGAATGGATGGTGGCGGCACCTCGTCAACGCCGGCCACACACCGGTGTTGCACCACAGAAACGAGGACCAGGTCCTGAAAAGGAAATAATGACCGTGAAGGAAACAAGCCCTATTAAGAGCGCAATCAATGCCAGAAACTCAGGGTCAAGATTTGATGTTCTTCATGATTATGAGACCGTTGAGAGACCCCGTTATGGCTTCCACAAATTTAGCTCCTCCATTAAAGCCAAGTGCACACGACAAAGGAAAGAATATCCCTGCTGTGAATGTGGTGCAATCTCCAACTCCTATTCCAGTTACCCTCCCACGATCCTTTCCATCAAAACAGCCTGCTACCCCTACCTCAAAACAGATTGACCCAAATTTGCCCACCACTGGACTAAAGCCCATGCCCAAAAGAGCCCACGATCCTAAGGCCCATTCTTAAGCTATCATTGTCCTCCCAACAAGCCCTTCACCAACGTCTACTGTCGCGCGTCCCATTGTTTTTCCTTCCCTTTACTTCTCTGGCCTCTCATCAGAATCCCTTAAGTCAAAAACAACCAACGTTCCCACTGCTCCTCGCCCAGGAAAGCTTAACATATACCCAAAGAAATCTACCTGAACCACCACCTTGCCTTATTCTCGGGGCTCCTCCCTGTCAAGCGAAGCTTACTCCTCCACTAAAAACATTGTGCCCACCAATACCCCTAAAGACAACCAAGTCTTCTCTTTTGTTAATCTCATGCAGACAGTAGCCAGTACGTAAGGAGGGGCCAACCCTATGGAAGTATCATTTGATGCACAGGGCTTGAGCCACAAGGCACTAATGGATTCTGTTCCATCGAATGTACCACTAGACTCCCCTACTCTCCTTGAGAACAATGTTCTGTCTGATGCGCATCCCCAGCCTGCTGCGGATGTGACTGCACTTGTTGCACCACAAGCAACCGAGGCTACTTCCTGAATTCCTTGTCTTGGACTCTGTCTTTTTTCCACATATAATTATTTATGGTTTTACAAAACATAATTGTATGGAATTGTTAAAGTGCAGGTAGTGAGAAATTCCGCAGGCCTTTACGCGAGATGGTTCGCACCCACCGCCCTGATATTCTAGTGTTGGTGGAAACATGGGTCATATATACCAGAGTTTTTCCCTTTCTCCAGACTTTAGGCTTTGCTGATGGGGTTTTTGTGGATCTCGTGGGCTTCTCAGGTGGTATATGGGTGGTCTGGAAGCCAAATATTGTACAGGTTCAAGCCTTAGCAAGCTCAAGACAGTACATTCATATGTCAGTTCACAGTACTGCTGATCCCGTGTGGTATTTCACTGCTATCTATGGCAGCCCCGCACGCAAACTTAGAAAGCACCTTTGGAATGATCTCGTCACCTTAGAGGGTTCAACTCATGGCCCTTGGCTTTTAGCTGGGGACTTTAATGCTGTTATAGACCCATCGGAAAGGGAGGGACGCCCAACAGCCAATAATGCTGTAAGCAAACGGTTTGTGGAAGTCATAAATCAGTGTCACCTCCTAGACCTCGGCTTCTCAGGATCTTAGTTCACTTTTGCACGGGGTTTTGTTCGCAAACGCCTTGACCGAGCCTTATCTAACGTAGCCTTGCGCACTACTTTTGATGAAGCTTCGGTCTTCCACTTGCCCATAACCAAGTCAGACCATTCCCCTCTATTAATTACACTTACACCTAATGTGCAGATGTCTAACGCGAAACCATTCCACTATCAAGCAGCATAGGCTACGCATAAAGATTTTGGTACTCTTATTTCCAACAGTTGGCATACGGAGCAACCTATTCATATGGTTACCTCTTCTCTGGCCACTACGCTTACGAATTGGAATCGCAGGTGTTTTGGTAATGTCTTCCAACGTAAGAATAGATTGTTGCACCGTCTTGCAAGTATTCAATGTGCTTGTGATAGGAATGCTATGAGTACGTCCCTTGCTCTACTGGAAAAGAAACTACAGGATGAGTATGATCTGGTCCTTTATCAGGAAGAGCTGATTTGGTTTCAAAAATCAAGGAGTCAGTGGATCCAAAGTGGGGACCAGAATACTTCTTTTTTCCACACTTCCACAGTCATCCGATGCCAGCAAAATCGAATTCAGGGTCTGAAGTTGGGTGATGATTGGTGCTTTGACCTGCCTTACTTCGCCAAGAGTCAGTTAGTGTCTTCAGGCGTTTGTATTCTTTGGATGACTCCATGGCGGCTCCATATTACTTGCGAGGGAGGTTTCCTTCCCTACCAGGTGATGCTCTTTCGACCTTATGCATCCCCGCTTCGGAATAAGAAATTCACCGGATGTTGAAGGATATGAAACCCTTTAAGGCCCCAGGAGTAGATGGCTTTCCTGTAGGCTTTTTCCAACAACACTAGAATACTGTTAAAAACAGTATATGTGGGTTAGTGAATTCTGCTCTAGCTAATGGCATTTTTGATTCATCATTAAATCGTACTCTCTTAGTTCTTATCCCTAAAGTGACTTCTCCTGAAGTTCTTTCCCAATTTTGGCCTATCTCTCTTTGCACGGCTACGTATAAAATTCTTTCTAAAGTTATAGTTAACCGGCTAAAACCATTGATGGCTTCTCTTGTCTTGCCTTTCCAATTGGCTTTCGTACCAGGAAGGCAAATTGTTGACAATGCTATTCTTGTACAGAAGTTATTCACTCCATGCACATAATGAGGGGCACCAAGGGGCTCATGGCTCTCAAGATTGATCTTGAGAAGGCATATGATCGGATTAAATGGGAGTTCGTGCAGGACACTCTCAATGATGCCAGGTTACCGGAAACCCTTATTTCTCTTATTCTTTACTGCTTATCTTCGTGTTCCATGCAGGTGCTCTGGAATGGGGAGCTTACTAGTGTATTTTCTCCCATGCGTGGCTTAAGACAGGGAGATCCTTTGTCCCCATATATATTTGTTTTATGTCTTGAACGTCTGTCTCAATCAATTTGTGCTAGATTCGATGCTAATGTTTGGAAGCCTTTTCGAGTTAATGAGTCTAGCCCCTCTATCTCCCATGTGTTCTTTGCTGACGACATGGTTTTGTTTGCAGAAGCTTCTGTGGAGCAGGCTAGAGTGGTAACCCAGTGCTTGGACGAGTTTTGTGTGAGCTCTGGACAAAGGGTTAGCAAGCCCAAGTCCCGGATTTATTGCTAAAAAAATGTCTCAGAGAGCCTCGCTCAGGAGATCAGTCAGGCTTGCGGCATCTCATTAACTGATAACTTGGGGAAGTATCTTGGGTTTCCACTTATTCATGGTCGCACAAGTACTAGTTTGTTTTGTTCTATTACAGAAAAAATTGATGCAAAATTTTAAAGCTGGAAAGTCAACACTCTTTCATTTGTTGGGCGTTTGACGCTTACCCAGTTTGTTTTACAGGCAATACCTGCCTATTCTATGCAAATACTCTCCATCTCCGTATCCATATGTGATGCTGCAGAAAAACGTTCTCGCCAGTTTCTTTGGGGATCTACCCAAGAACACAAAAACCATCCTTGGTGAATTGGGACACTGTGTGTGATTCCAAGGACAGAGGGGGTTTAGGCCTCCGAAACTTTCGGCAAGCCAATGAAGCTTATCTCATCAAATTTGATTGGAAATTCCTAACATCACCTGATTTACTTTGGGTGCGCTTATTAAAGTCTAAGTATGGTGTAGGAACTAGTTTTTTACCCAAAATGACAGCCGGGAGACGGTGCTCGCATATTTGGAGAGGATTGTGCAAGGCATGGCCCTCCCTCCAGAAGGGTGCTTCCTGGGTCCTAGGTAATGGGTGTAATGCAAAATTTTGGACTGAGAACTGGCTTGGTAGTGAGGATAACCTTGCAGCCCACGCATCCACCCCGATTCCTGAGGACCACATCCATCGAGAGGTGGCTGCCTATGTTCGTGACGATGGCCTTTGGGATATCGATGCCTTGCGAGAGTTCCTCCCCTCGCCGATTATAGGAATTTTGGCCCTGTCCCCGACCCCACCCCGTGATGGACCGGATGATACACCTATTTGGGAGCATAGTAGCTCTGGCGAATGCACTATCAAAATAGCGTACCAACTTGTTCGTGGTGGTTCCACTGCCACCAACCCCGACCCGTGGAAGCATATCTGGAAATGGAAGGGGCTCCCCCGAGTCCAGACTTTTCTTTGGCAATTGGCGCATGATGCCCTTCTTACTAATTCTACCCGGGTTTATTGTCATATGTCAGATTGTGATATCTGTCCGAGATGCAAACTTGCACCTGAAACTTGCTTGCATGCTATCCGTGACTGCTCGTTTGCAAAATTTGTCTAGTGTCTTCTCTTGAATACTAATGCATGGCCCATATCTTTTGCAGATCAAAGCTTGAAGTCCTGGCTTTCCACCGCACTAAGGACTCCGTTGGATCGTCACTCCCGCTGCCCATGGTCTCTGCTTTTCGGGATTGGTGCATGGATCATATGGAAGGTAAGGAATGAGTTGGTATTCCAGCACCCGCTCGTTGCCTACTGCCCACAAGCCACTGCTGACAAGATCATGTCCTTCTGCCTCAAAGTCTGGAAGGAGAAACAAGCGGAGAGGACAGCAGGCCTTCATCCTTCACCTCCATTGGGTCCTGCAGGCTGGGCGCCACCAGAACCAGGATGCTGAAGGTGAATACCGACGGGGCTGTAAGCAGCGGCATTGGAAAATCTGCAGCTGGAGGTGTCTTTCGATCGGGTGATAGAAAATGGACACAAGGGTTCTCTCATTCCCTTCCACCGTGCACCCCATTATTTGCTGAGTTATGGGGTGTCTATGATGCTCTGTGTATCGCATGGAGTTCCAGCTATAAAAACCTCATCATTGAGGTGGACAGCCTTGAGGTGGTTTCCCTTCTCAACTCCAATGGGAACACCCGCTTTGACAGAATTCCAATCATGGAATGCATTCGGGACCTGTTGAATCGACATTGGCATACTACTATCCAACATGTGCATAGCGAAGCCAATGGAGTAGCTGACTTGCTTGCCAAACATGGGTTAACTCTAAATCCTAGTCTAGTCACATTTCCTGGAGCACCCAGGTTTTGTTAGAATCAGCTTTTGTATGATGCCTCAGGGGCACTGACGCTGTATGAGTTCATGATGTAATTTGCTCTTCCCTTAATCCACCAAAAAAGTCATGAATACATCATTCAAAAGAAGTCCGTTTTTTCTAGCTTATCGGCGACAAAATTGCATTCTCTGTAGTCATGCCGCAGCGATACCGACCATGCTCTCCCCCACAACTCATGAATGCAAGCTACAAGGGGAATTCTGGCATCTCGCTGATTATTGGTGTTGTAGGCGAGGACTTCCTGGCTATCGAGCTCCACAATGAGTTGGGTTACCTCCAAGCTCCACGCACAACACAGGGCGTCATAGACCGCCCACAATTCCGCCATGAACGGGTTGCAAGGGCGTAGGCCGTGTACATAGCCAAACACCCACTTTCCGTCATGATCACGAAGTACACCTCCAGCTCTACTTCGACCTGAGCGGCGGTCAACCGCCCCATCCATATTCGCTTTCAGCCAACCGGGTGGGGGACGGGACCATCCAACAGGTTTAGTTGTAGTCCCAGGGAGCAAGCGAGCCGTGTTTTGTAATGCCTGTTCTCTCCAAATCAGGATAGCATAATGAAATATCCTTGACTGAGTGTTCTCTGGGTCCTCCGAGTCAGCAACTGGGCTAAAGATGGCATCATTCCTAGCCTTCCAGATCATCCAAGCACCAACATAAAAAATAGCATTGTGTGTTGAGATGCACAGTAGCATTCAAGGAGAGCCTGATCCATTCCTGTACATCTGTCCCTGCAAAGAAAGGAGGCCACGCATTAGTGTTCAGGACTTTATTCCAAACTTCACGGCATCTTGTGCAGTCCCGTAATGCATGCAGCACTGTTTCTTGCTGCTGTCTACACCGCGGGCATGTAGCTTCATGGGTCATGTGTCTCCGTACTCTCGTGGCATTGGTCACGAGAGCATTATGAGCAGCTTGCCACAAAAAGGTTTGGATCCTAGGGACCCCTTCCATTTTCAAATGGAGTTCCAAACATCTGACATTGATTTATTTTTCAACCCAAATTGAGGTAGGTAAAACACATTTAGCCTTTTTTGAAATACAAATGCTTAATACTCCCTCAATCCCCCACGCATATGAGGAAAAGTCACACGATTGAGTTAGTTAAACTTTGGAAACAAGGATAATTCTTAATTGCAACCACATTTTGAGTCACTAAAGTTGTGGCCTCTCCTACTGTCTTCAAACAAAAAGCAAATAGAAAGGAGATGGCAAAAAAACACACAGAATTCTCATACCCCTCTTTTTTTTTTTGGTAAGAGGAGATTTTGCATTCATATAATCATAGCTCAAAATACATCGGTCCGCAAGGGCCAAACAGAACCCCGCGATTCACAACAATTGTACACTTGTGAAAGCAACAACTTTACACTTGTGAAAGCAACAATTTTTTTTTTCTCCTTTGACCCAAAAAATAAAAGGAACACACCACGAAAAATTATTATTTTAAAAATGTTTACCTCTCGGCTTTTGGGTTTTTTTTTTTCATTTTACAAGCAAAAGTAAGAAGGGCATTTACTTTCTTACCGGAAGTAAACATCATTTGTTGGATGGAATCTTTCCATTTCTACTACCCACACTTATTGGTTTGAGTAGGTGGGTAGTTTTATCAATAAGTATCACTTATTTATAATTTGGCCACTACTGAGAAGGCGTACATAAATACTAGTTGAAGAAAAAACAACTAAGAAAGAAAGAGAGAGAGAGAGAGATAGAGCTGTAAAGAAGGAAAGAAACACAAGAAAGAGTCATTTGCTACAAACTTCAAAAGGGTTTTCATTTTCCACAGAACCAAGAGAGAAAACACAAGAGAGAGTGAGTGGGGAAAATGGTGGCCGGGAAGAAGAAAGGAAAGAAGAAAGGAAAGTTCAGTAAGGGGTCAGAGGTGGAGGTGGGTTGGGATATTGATGGGTACAGGGGTGCTTGGTTTATGGGGAAGGTGGTGCGGCAAGTCCGTCAAAACAAGAATCGCCGGCACTACATGGTCAAATTTAAGTCCTTGCTTAACAAAGAAGCCACGAAGCCACTGCAGGAGGCCACAAGCAGCAAATACATCCGCCCTTTGCCGCCTCCTCAGGACCCTAACCAGGCCTTCGAAGTGTCGGATGCTGTCGACGCCTACCACAATGATGGGTGGTGGAGAGGGATCATCCATAAAGTCAGTGTCTTGGAGGAGAATGGCCAGTCCTCTTCCTCCCACACTGTCTTCTTTCAGTCCCCGACACCCGAGCTACGCAAGTTTTCTGCCAAAGATTTGAGGCATTCCTTTGACTGGGTGGATGGCAAATGGGTTCCCGTTCCGAAACAGATGGTTCTGCTCTACCTCTTCTACTTCTTTATGTTTAGTAGGTGTTGATTTTGTTTCTTTAGGTGTTATGTTGACGGATTTCTCAAAAAAAAAAAGTGGTGTCTTTTTGTCTTCTGGGATGGTCATTGTGTGTTTTATTAACTGGTCTCTCTTTCTATGCCTACCGTTCTTCAGTGGTGGATCATGTATGCTTTCTGCATTTGTAGCTTTTGATGCTTTTTTTCTCATAAAGTTTGTGCCTTTTTTCTCATTGTAACTCTGTTTCTACACTTACTGTTCAAATACCCGAAAGTGTTACTATTTTTCTTCACCGGTGGGTGTATGCATGCTTGCTCCCTTTGCTGGTTTTGATGGGTTTTCTCATCAAGTTTGTGCCTTTCTGCCTTCTGGATGGTAGTTTTGTGTTTTAAATGGTCTCTCTTTCTAGATTTACAAATGCCCAGGAGAGAAACTTGTTTCTTTTGACTTATTCACGAGATACAATAATTTACAGTAACTTTTTTTATTGTAAATTAGTCATGCATGTTTGAAAAGTATGGCCCTTTAATAGAGGTTGCACTTTATTTGACTGGATTACCTTGATATTTTTATTCGTAGACTGCATTACGCGGCAATGAAATTTTATTTCCCCTCAACCAGAAATGTTCCTTGTGTTACTACATCACGCCTTACCCATAGTTAAACTTTGTATTACATGTTCTGCACAATGCAGATAGTTAAACTTTGTGTTTTAGAGCCTATGCCTCTTCGATTTGTCATCCATTTTTCACTAAGTGGTGCTTATCATGTTCTGTTTGTACAGCCTAATCTGAGTGTCGAGGATGAATTAAGGTTGCAAGTGAAAGGTATTGTGAGCACAAAGATGCACATGGGTGGGATGTGTTAGGGGAGTATTCATATACTAATTTTCTTAGGAGAACTAACTTTTGCTGTTCAGATGGAGAGCCAAATGCAGATGCACTAAGTGTTTGTGAGATGAATCTGGAGGATCAGTTGTCTGAAGGGGTTGAACCATGTATGGCAATAGTTGTGCGGCCTGAAGGTAAGGGAACTGTCAACTTGACACTCTAAAATTCTTCAAAACTTCGTTGGGTGGAAACCATTCAACTTGAATGCCATTTGAGGTGGTTATTTGATTGCCTGGAAGAAAAATTTACAAAGTTGTTTTGGGGTATGCAGGTGAGCTGCTAAGCAATGTTGGAGATGGTGGTTATGGACATGAAGCCAATTGTTCTGCAATGGATGTTCTTGAACTCCCTATGACTTTATGCTTGGAGTCAACTGGTAAGAGTAACAATCAAAATGAAAACTTGAATTTTAGAAAATTTTATATGCTAAAACTGACCTACATTGTGGTATTAGGTGAAGGGGAAAGTGTAGTCAGGCCAAGTGTTTATGGCCAAATGACTGAAGAGGGTGAAATATATACAGGAACAGTTGTGGACTCTGTAGGTAGGGTGTTGATGTTGCATTTCTTAGAAAATTTAAATTGAGAAGGCTTTAAGTAGTGAAAGTTTATTTCATATGACTTCACTATTGTTGTCCAGCTCATGCAGATGAACAACAAAATGCAGGTGGAGAAAGTGCTTGTGGAGTGGACAGAGATCTACCAAGCAAAGCTGATGAACCACCAATGATGGCCAGCATGGAGCCTATGGGTATAAACATCTTCCTACCAGAAACTTTTTTCTTTTCATAAAACTTCATTTACTGAACCAGCTTTCATAACCCTACACAGTTGAAGAGCAAAGTACTCCTGGTAGAAATGCTACTGAAGTCAATTTTCATGACCTGGCTGAATTGGCAACAGAAGTCATACTCTCCCCTGCAGGTATAAGGATCTTTCAATCTGAAAATCTTTCCTTTTCCTCAAATTTTATTTACGCAACTAGCTTCCATAACCCTGCACAGCTCAAGAACAAAACACCCCTGGAGTTAAGGCTACTGGAATGGATTTTCATGATCGGGCTACCACTGTGGCTGAACTGACACCAGTAGTCAGATGCTCACCTGCAGGTATGACTACATTGATGGAACAAATTGGTTAGTGGTTTGTTAGTTATTCCAAAATATGTTGGCTGTTTGGTATAACTTTTCTTATGATATATGTTTCTGGAACAGAAGACACTGATCTCTTGGAGGCGCCCGGGTGGCACTTAGTGAAGAGCCCACATTTGTTGAAGTTATGGAATGATGTTGAATCCCTCGAAGCTTTTCAACTCATCCCACACACGCCACACTTCAAACCTTTGGCAAATTCTGCCGAGGAACGGCGTGAAGCGGAGGCTATTGCCAAAATGATAACGTTTAATCATTTGGTGTTGAGGGCCAGGGATTTGAAAGTTGATGACGATAGGAGTAGTTTTGAGAAATGTTTGGATGCTCTATTGGAAGTTGCACCATTTGGATTCGATGTTGAGCGAGTTGAGGTTCGTGTGAAGGAAATGTTAAAAGCAAAAGTTAGTAGAGAAGAGCTTCAGGATGAGGTCAGAAATGTTGGTGCCAAGATGGAGCAAACCAAGATGGAAAAACTGAAATTGGAGGAGAGTGTTGGGCGCATCTTGGCTGAAAAATCCAAAGTGGGAGAGGAGGTGGAGTATTTAACTCGTAAGTTAACCTCTCTGAGAAAGAAGTTACGTGAGTTCACGGGTAAAGCAAGAGAAGAGGGGTTTAAGATGGAGAAGAGAGATAATGAGATCACCACCTTGCAAGGGAAAGTCCATTCTATTGAAGCTAGAATCTTAGGACTTGAGCGTGAATATGACAGGCTAGCTGCTCTTCCATTCTAGGACTTGACAAAACTTGAAGATCTATTACAAGTACATCTAGTTATGTCTGATATATCATGTATGTTTCTAACAAGCAGTACGTTTTGGGGATAATTAGTTTTACTTTTATATCTTCAGCTCTTTTTGTGTAATGGTTACTTGGACTGTTGGTGTGTTAGATCTTCTAATCAAGAGCAGAACTTATTTTCCATGCTGGGTTCTACATGCTGCATTTTGACTGATTGCTAGCTAGAAAGAAAATTCTTGGAAGAAACATATTTCAGAATGCCACATACTAACCTTTTTTGTCATGCTAGAAAGAGACATAGCTGCTCCATTCCAGTTGCAGTAGAAGTGCTACCAGATAAAATAACGTTCCTCCCACCAAGTTGCAAACACCTTCCTAAGATCGAAAACAGGTTATGCCTTAATACCCAACCCTCGTTCGTAGAGCCTTTGGCCTGGCAATTTTGTTCCGGGCTATGGAACAACTTTTTCCTACTATCGGGTTTTCCCTCCAAAGAAATTCCTTTGGATTTCTGTAATTTTGCTTACAGGAATCTTGAGCATAGATAAACAGTACAATGGCAGGCTAGCAACACTATCAGCTAAGGAATGATACATGCACTTCCTAGAAGCTAAGCTAATATAGAGTATCGGCAGCATATTTGCAAGAGGGAAAAAGAAGCTTCCGGTAATTACTTGCTGAACAAAGTCCTCTTCAATTGCTCTGTTGGTGATGACTTACTTTAGGATGAAAACATATGTTGCATTGTCAGCCAACATTAATTGAAGTGTTTAATACAATATAGATGAACATCTTATGATATAACAGAGGTTGTACTCACTGAAAAGGAATAATGAGATTGTTCCCACACCTAATGTTGATATTCATGTCTTACTAAGCTAGACAAAATTTTTAAGGAGACCAAGTCATTTTCATTTTAGTATGTAATAGTTAGTAACATTACTAAATGACACGGGATCTTCTAATATATGTCAAGTCTAGAAAATATATACAGAAAGAGCATAAAATGAAGGATCTAGTAAAATAAATTATAAAAAAGAAAGGAATAGTTTAGTTCTCATAACGTTCCACAACAAAACAGCCAAATTAATTAGGAAGTAGTCATGCAATGAGTCTCTGGTCGCATTTTCTATGGCAATTTGCAGCAAATAGTGTACGAAAGAATGAGAGATTTGTGGCCTTGAACTTGAGGGGGTGAAAGAAACCTGCAAACAACAAAGTAGACGCAATCTGGGTTTGCTTGAATGCCAGTAGATGCTAAATTAGTGTGGTGGAGGCAGCAGTGGCAAAGAGAGGGGTCGGGCAGGGGGCCAGTGGTCACCCAGTTCTTGCCAAAATCATCATATAAGTCCTTCAAAATTATATACAGCCACCCCTGACGTCCTAAATTTATCATCACTCCACTAAAAATTTTATATTTATCTATATTACTTTATTAATTTCAATTATTTTTTTTGATAATAATTTCAATTAAATTTTAGTGTTACATATATAGTGATTTCAATATTTTATACTTATATAAAAAGGGGACAATTTAATTTATCATATATCTAAAAATTTGATAATAATCTTTTACAATAATAGTACAAATAATTTTATATAAATCATAACTTAACCTTACTATATGTATATACGTTTTATAATAATAGAAATACTTAATTAATAGACTAAATTAAAATTATTCTTCACGTTAAATATATTTCTTAAAAATTATTTTATTATTATAACTAGAACTACAACTACTTTAATATCTTCTTGGATACATCATTCAATAGAAAATACATGAATATTTAATCTTGACCCCCCAAAAAACTAATTTTTGGTACGGGGTGAGCCGAAAAATCGTACTGAAAAATGAAATCCAATATGTTCTTAAATGGAATGCAATGGCTTTTTTTTTTTTGGTGAGGAATAGAAAGGGGATGGATTTTTAATCCGAGAATCGGTGCAATCCGAAATCCGTATGAATTGGAAAAAAAGAAAACTAGCGCCAAATGAAAATAAAAAATATCAGTATGGCGTGAAAGTAAAACTAGCAATTAGACTGAAAATTTAAAACTTAAAAGTGGCGTCCAACTGTTAACATATAATATCCAATTCTTTTTTTTATAATGCTTTACTTTTATTATTACAAAGACATTAATAATTAGTTTTTTTTATAAATAATTAATCAAATACATTCTATATAAAGAATGGAGATATAAAAAAGATTTAAAAATATGTACGGCCTGTAATTAGAATAAATAATGCACTACCTTAAATATTAGAACTAAAAATATCTACAATAAAAAAGGATAAAAAAGAAAAAAAAACAGAGAATCACTATAATTTTTTCTAAAATACCTTATTGATAGTGAAGACGGGAAGATTCACTGGATCTACATGTTGCCTGCACAATGAACACATGTGGATTTCGGAGACCCATTGTCTAACCTTGGGCACTCTGATGCATAAGTTAACACCATGTATGATACGGTGCGTAAAAGATGGGAAATGCTCAGTAGGAATGAGCGGCGTACCATGAACTCGAGGAGTCTCATCCTTACATATTTGTTGTATGGCGTATCCGAGAAGATTCAGCTTGATCTGGCAAGATACACAATCTGGTTCAAACGAATCAATGAAGATCGTAACCAGTAGATCTAGGCCCAAATTTAGCTATAACAAATTAGGCCTCATTAGATAGCAAAAAATTGATAAATGAAAATATTTTATTAAGGAAGTTAAAATTGTGAAAATAAAGATTTAAACGTATGTGAATAAAATCTACTGGCCTCCCCTCTCAGTAAGGCCGCAGTAGATACTACACCCTAGGTTTGCTTGAATCCCAAACTTGCAAACAACAAAGTAGACAGAGGGCGAAGAAAAAGAAGTTCTCAAGGGACTTCAAAAAATTGTGTAGTGAGCATAACCCGAGGGTAGCAGTTGTCGTAGAACCAAGTGTGAGTGGCTCCAGAGCAGCAAGAATCATTGGTAGACTTCGATTCTCACACTCTCAGAGAGTAGAGGCCAGGGGTTATGCTGGCGGTATATGGTTGTCATGGGATGATCAGAGAGTTAATATATAGGTCATCCATAACCACTACAAAAAAAGCGCGCGATTTGCGGCGTTTTTATGAAACAAATTGCGGCGGTTTTGACCCCCGCGATTTGCTTTTTGTGCAAGTTGCGGCGTTCCACCAAACCCCCGCTTGTTGCAGCGCCACAAGTCAATTTGCGGCGATAACAACGCGACCGCTGCACCAACCGTCGTTATTTGACCAGATCAATTTGCGGCGGTTTGTTTGCGGCATTTAAAACCTCCATAATTTGCAGAAAAAAATGAAAAAAAATCGTCATAACTGCCGCAATTCGCAAGACAAACCGCCGCAAATGTGACCCTTTTTTTGACTTGACCGCCGCAATTCGCAACACAAACCGCAGCAAATGTGACCCTTTTTTGACTCGACCGCCGCAATACGTTAAATTAAACGCCGCAATTCGACACCTTTGAGGTACATTCACCAACCGCAATTCGCTAGACAAAATGCCACAATTTGGCACGAGGTTCAAATTGCATTAAATTATATAAACTCCAAATTTGAAAGGTAGAAACTTCATCAAATTATATAGATTCCAAATTCTTAAAAGTAGAAATTGCATTAAATTATATAAACTTCAAATGAAATACATGGAAAGTATTTAACATGTCCACAAAGAAAAAGAGAGTATTCATAATGTCACATAACTAACATAACCTGTAATATTGTTCAACATAAACGCATAAAATATTTAGAAGAACTAGGTTTCTTCTTAATTCTCATCATTGGCGCTAATGCTGGCTGCGCAGGAGCTACCATGCGATGATTTCCGTGCATCAACGGGCGTTGCAGGTCCACTATGTGCATCACTCGGCTACAATTAGTTAGAGAAATAAATGGCGCCACTTCCTTTGGCGTAATATTGAAGCCTTTGCAAATACTTCCCAGGAGCCTTGGCTACTTGTGGGAGATTTCAATGCCATCCTTTCGGGTATAGAGAGGAGGGATAAGTTTGGCAGGAGTGGGCAGGCGAACAAAGCTTTCCAACAGTGTGTCGCCCATTCAAGCATTATCGATGTTGGTCATAATGGAAACTCTTTTACATAGAGGAGAGGGGGCTTCCATAGTCGGCTTTACCGATTCCTCTGTAATGGGGCATGGCGGCTTACATTTCAGGAAGCTGCAGTATTTCACTTACCATATTGTGGGTTTGATCACAGGCCAATAATGATGCTTGAAGGAATTCTTCCTCCCCCTAAATCGAACAGGCCTTTCCGTTTCCAATCAGCATGGTTAACCCACCGGGCTTTCTATGATTTTATGAAAAAGAAGTGGAACCAACATATAGAGGTAGTTAATGCAGTAGAAGACTTTATTCCAGCAGTCCAAGCTTGGAACAAATCAGTCTTTGGTAATTTCCATTTTAGGAAGAAGCGCATACTAGCCAGACTAGCAGGAATTCAAAGATACCTAGAGTCCAAGCCTTCTGTTTTCTTCACTAACTTAGAGACTGAGTTGCGGATGGAGCTTGATAGAATTTTGGCCCAAGAGGAGATTTTTTGGGCGTAGGAAGCAAGTTGTAGATGGGTGCATGAAGGAGACTGAAATACAACTTACTTTCATGCTACTACCATCATATGGCGGAAGAGAAATAGAGTTGAGGCATAGAGGAATGAGGCGGATCATTGGGTTACAGAGGATTCTGAATTGCGAAAGTTGGCCCTAGATTATTTCCAAAATGTATTCACAGAAGATGAGACATCACAGCTAATCTTTCCCATCCCCTCAAAGTTTCCAAAACTGGAGCATTCTCGAGTTGAAGCTTTCTTGGATCGAAATAGCCTTGAAGAAGTAAAAGATTGTTTGCTGCAAATGGGCCCTCTTAAAGCCACTGGCCCGAATGGTCTGCATGCAGTCCTTTTCCAGAGACACTGGGACATTATTGGGCCGAATATCATCATGATGATCAAGGAGATTTTTGAACAAGGCAAGTGGGATGCACGGGTGAATAAAACACTGATTGTACTCTTGCCGAAGACGGAAAAATCGAAAAACATTACGCAATTCAGACCCATTAGTCTGTGTAACGTGATACATAAACTGGTTACAAATTGATTGTTAATTGCATCAAGCTTGTATTGAGCGAACTCATAAATTCAACTCGATCCAACATTGTCCTGGATAGGCTCATCACCGATAACATAATTATTGCCCATGAGGTAGTGTATTTGATGAAGAGTAAGAAGAAGAATCCAAGGGGATTATGGCCATTAAAATTGACCTCGAGAAAGCCGATGATAGGCAACGGTAGTCTTTTGTTGAGAAGACTCTTCGGGTAGTAGGTTTTCTGGATGTGTTGGTAGCAATTATTATGAAGTGCATCTCCAACTCTTCCTTGAGAATTTGTTGGAATGGAACGACCTTGGAATGCTTTGTGCCATCAAGAGGAATTAGACAAGGCGTCCCAATCTCTGCATATATTTTTGTCTTGTGTATGGAGAGATTAGGTCACCTTATCTCACAAGCGGTGGCGAGAAAGAAATGGAAACCAGTTTCAGTCAGCCAAAGGGGTCCCAAGTTGTCTCATCTCTTTTTTGCAGATGATCTGCTTCTTTTTGTAGAAGCATCTTTGGATCCATCATTAGAGATTGCTTCGATAATTTCTTTTCTTTCCAAGACAGAAGGTCAGCAAGGAAAAATTGAGAGTTTGTGTATCTAAAAATGTAGGGGAGACTTTGGCCAACCAGCTGGGGACTGCTTTTGGCTTTACTTTGACCAGGGACCTCGGTAAACACCTAGGTGTTCCCCTCTTGCATGACAGAGAATCCAAGAAGACTTTTGCGCATTTGGTGGACAATGTAAATCGCAAACTTAATGGCTAGAAGGCATACCAGCTTTCTCTTGCTGGCAGAATAACTCTGTCAAAGGTAGTCCTTTCAGCTCTACCTATATATACAATGTAGACCACTCGATTACCAAGAGTTAGAATTACAAGAAGGTTCATTTGGAGCTCTACCCCTGATCATAGAAGAATTTACCTCATTAATTGGGAAATGGTTTGTATCCTCCCAAAAATGGAGGCGGAGTGGGAATAAGGAAAATGGGGAGGTAAATGATGCTTTTGCTATGAAGATTGCATGGAAGTTGGTCTCTAACCAGAAATACTTATGGGTTCAAGTTATAAGGCAAAAATATTTCAGGGGTATGGAGTGCATATTGGCCACTCTGAAGAGAAGCCGTGCTAGCACATCTAGCCAACCTTTCCAAGTGCACTGGAATGGAGTGTTCATGATGGTATAACCACAAAATTTTGGATGGACAAATGGCTACTGAAGGAGGAAACCCTCACTAGCAATCTAGCCATTTGCCCACCCAATTGTGAGTCTTGGTGCATGGCAGACTTGGTGGACACAAAAGGCCAATGGAAATGGAGCCTTCTGTAGCCCTATCTTCCCTCTGGGATTGGAAACATTTTGTGGAATACTCCAGTTCCAAGGGATATTAAGGGTCCGGATGCCCCTCGCTGGCTTGAGGACAATAGAGGCCGCTTGTCAGTAGGTACAACCTACTCTTTTTTGTAAAAGGATAGAAGGGGACCGGAAGAGGATTTGTGAAGATTAATCTAGAAAATGGCAAGGCCCGGCGCACATTGTCTCTTTTTTTTTGGCTCCTGGGTCATGACTGTCTAATGACAAACCAACTAAGGAAGTATAGGCATTTTGCTGACTCTGACCTTTGCCCTCGTTGTAGTCTTGCCCTGGAATCCTCCTTACATGTCTTGCGTGACTGTTTCTAAGCTCGGGACATCTGGAGAGAAGTAGGCAGGAAGTCTACGGATGGCTCCTTCTTTATAACTGATGTGAAATCTTGGCTGCTATTGAGTCTGAAAAGCTCTGTTTGGGATGGTAATTGGCCTCTTTATTTTGCTACTACCTGCTGGATGCTCTGGAAATGGCGGAATACGCTTGTTTTTGGGGAGGAGGATGAAAGCTGCACAAATCCAGCTATGATCATTCAAAGGCAAGTAAAGAGTATTAAAAGGGTCCTTGAGAGTCCTCGCTTTTCCCTGGGGAAAGTTTGCTCAGATGGTTTGGTTCGAATTAGATGGATTCCTCCACCTGTTGGAATCATCAAGATCAATGTCGCTTGTTGCCCTTTCCCAAATGAAGATCGAATCCAAGTTGCAGGGGTGTATCGTGGTAATCAAGGAGTTTGGGCAGGTGGCTTTAGGTAAAGTCTATTTCACTTGCTGCTTTGGATTGGACCAGGGATAGGCTTAGGTGGGATGATGAGCTTGATTTGATGTATGATGAAATACACACTATTTTGTTGTCACACCAGCATCTGGTGATGGATTTTGTAGATATAGATACTAATAAGTCAGCCCGTGCGTTAGCAGAACTAGCTCTTTCTTTTAATCCAGGGCTACTTATTTTATAGTCACCCCCTCTTGAAGTTAATAATAGCCTCTTGGAGGACAAGGCTGATATGGGTTGAATTCTAACCCTTATATTTTGATTTTGTGATCAATACACATCAATTTCCCGGTCTTCGACCAAAAAAAAGAGAAGAGTTTTAGCGTGTAATAAAATATGTATATACAAGTAGACTAGTAGAAATTTAATAAAAAAAATAAAAAAAATTAAAAGAAATAATTTTTTTATAAATATATAATAATATATTTATCTTCACATAATGATTTCTCAAGTTATAAAAATATTACACTACCTATCCCACTTAAATTATAAGATTTATATGTGGGATAGTTAGAAATAGAAAGGACATAAAATTAATTATTCTGTATAAGGAACATGTTCTATAACAGTCCGGGTAAAAATTTGGTATTTTTACCGGGACTGTAAAAGTCGTTATAGAGTGATTTACCTTTGAATTTAATCTTGGGTAATTAATTCAAGGTAAATCGGGCATCGCTTTTCGAAACCGAGGTTTTTCCCGCGCTAGGGATTTTTCCGTGGATTCCATGGACCAAAGTTGGTATTTTTCAGGTCCCGGAATCATCAGAAAATCACACCAGAAATATAACTAAGGAGGTATACCAGTTATTTTCTGGTCCGGACGTTACACGACTGCATAATTGAGTTATGCAGCCGCCTCTTTCCTGTGAGGCTTGTGACTTACCTGTTGCTGTGCTGCCCATGACCCTGCACGATTAATCTTGCCCGTGACTCTGCTTATGCATTTCCTTTTCCTCTCCCTACAGTCACACACACAAACTCAGTGCCAATCTTCATCTCCTTTCCTTTCTCTGCCAGCAAACACACAAACCCAACCTTTGTTACCTGCAAATACAAACCAGAAACAACACAAACATTAAACACTAATCCAACCAGAAAAAAAAAGGAAAAGAAAAACAAACACCACCCGCCACCGTTTTGAACAGCCACCACCGGCCGACCCTCCCCAAACCGCAGCACCACCACCTGCTCTTCTTCCCTTCCGCCAGGTGCTGCTCGGCGCCGCCACCTCGTCTGCTCGCGACGACCGCCACATTAGCAGCCGAGCGCCTCTCTTCATCTCCGCGCTGCCCGACGACCGCCCTCCTCTCTTCCACGCCGACACACCAGCAGCCCGGCGCGGGATTCCTCGCGTCGCCGTTTCGTGGAGACCTGACGAGCAGAGTCGCCCGGATCCACCGTCTCTTTTCCTCGCGTTTCCTCTCCTTGCCGCCTCCGCGAGCACCTGCAACCATCTCCGCCACCGCGCCATCTACAGCATGTGGGTGAGTGACCCGTTTCCGCCACCGGGTCATAACTCTTGGTCGGGTTGACCCGGATGCGTCTGGACCTTTGTGCGCTTGGGCTTGGGCTGCTGACCTGGGCCTGCTGCTTGGGTCTGCCTAGGTTGTAGCATGGCCTTGGTTGGACCTGTGCAGTGGGTTATACATTGCCCAGACCGGAAATTAAAAATAATAATAATAATAATAATAATAATAATAATAATAATAATAATAATAGTAATAATAATAATAATAATAGTAATAATAATAATAATAATAATAATAACAATAAATTTATTCTGGAAATACATTAATATGTATAAATTATATATTATCTGGGAAAAATAAATATATAGTATATGGTTATATTTTGTGAAAATAAATAAAGTAATTATCATGTTATATTATTTTCAAGAAACTAAGGTAATTATGTTATGGTTATTTTAATAATAATATGGTAAGAATGAGTTGTAGTATTTTGGTAAATATATATATATGAAGTATATGAATATGTTTTACTGGGAAAAAAATAAAATGATATCACTAACATTATTTTGAGGAAATGTATTTATAATATGAATTTCCTTTGAAAAATTATTATAAGAGTAAATAATTTTAGAAAAGGGGTATATATACTATGAAAATGTTTTGGAAATAAATATGGTATCGTATATTTTGAGAAATATTTCACTAAGTATATATAATAATACCTTTTTGAAAAATAAAATAATAATATTTGGTAATTATATTTTGGCAAGTATAATAATTTTATGGAGAAGATAACGTATAACCAGGGAGGGGGGGAGTTAATGTACAGTTTATGGCATCATATCATACCAATTATGTGCATTTATGTGAGCATGTTGTTTTGTTGTATAGGTTTTGATATCGGGCAGTTTTCCGAGGAGTCGGCTTTGGTCCAGTTATTGTCTTCAGAGTTGAGCAATCGGCTAAGGTGAGGATGGATTTCCTTCGATATGTGCCTATATTACTCGGTTTTTGTGTTTGATGACTGTTGCACTGTTGAGTGTTGCATTTTCTGTGGTTTGATTCGGGATGTTTATCCCAGTGCCTTGATTGATTTTGGGATGTTTATCCCCGTGCATTGAGTTTTGGATGTTTATCTCTGTGTCTTTCTGGTATAAAAAATAATGGATTAAATAATAAAATGTGATAAGGATATCGATCCATGGTTTTTGATTGGGATGTCTATCCCGGTGTTTTGGTTAGGGATGTTGATCCCTGAGATTTGATTTTGGATGATGATGATATAATTGTCACGTGGTAAGTAGTGGTACGACTCGATGGTTTCAGACTGTTTTGTGGTGGCCATGATCTGGGTTACTTGTGATAAGCATGTCTGTACTTGGGATGTCTATCCCGTGATTACATTTGGGATGTCTATCCTTGGGTTACTATTTTGGGATGTCGATCCCTGGGCTCTCTTGGTTTTGATCTAGCACCCGAAATATGTTGAGAACCAGGTCTGACCCCTAGCTTATCAATGACGGGCCCAAAAAGATAAAATTGGAAATTGGATTTTTGTTTAAGTCTTTTGGGTCTTGGACCAGTTTTGGGTCGAGTCTTTTGGATTGACATATTTTGGCCGTTGTGCCTGTTTTCGACCTTGAGTATTTTATAGTGTTGCATATTGATTGTCTATCCATGGTTGGTGAGCACTTCAGACTCACCCCTCACCTGCGGGCTTTCATCCCGTAGGTTGAGTTATTTGTGGTTCAGTTATGATGCATTCCAGACAGGCTGCGGTGTTATCCCTCGGACATGACTCGGATCCATTAGTTTGCATCAGGTTTTGCATATGATGATATTGAGATTAAATGCTTCCGCTGTGCTATATTTTGGGTCCCCGGGATCGGGTGAGTGTATTTAATGTTGGGTTGTTGGGCCGTTTTTTCTGATATTCACATTGTTTGTGCCACGTGTCGGCACTGTTGTTCGGTAAATACTGTTTGTTGGGTAAATTTGGGTCGGGGTGTTTCATTTTGGTAGCGGAGCGGGCGGTAGGTCCTTGGGTGATTGTTTTGCTTATTTGCTGTGCATAGCTCGCTCCATATGTTTATTGTTTTGCATTTTTGTCATTTAGTTAGTACATGGTGGATCCAGTCGAGGGACGCCAGCTTGCCACAGAACATTCACATAAAAGGTAATTGATGCCATAAACATGCAGAAACATAAATATTATTATTATTACATTAATATTATTATAAAAATTATTCATCTTCTTGGTACAACATTGACCCTGAAGCTATTAGGGTCGTTGGTAATATTGACTCTGATGCTATCGTTCCACGAGAACCACATACCGCCCGTGTTGTTCTGGCCAGGTAGCTCGAACCGGTTTGCTGGAGGGAACCGAAGTGGGATGACACTGTGATCGTCTTCAGGCTGCGACTGGGTCTCCTTGAGCAGAACCATATTGGGCTTGTACTGGTTCTTCAGAACCCTTAGGGTACGCGAGAACTCCTGGGAACGCCTAGCGATTCCTCTTCAGTTCCACACCAGTAGTTGGGCCTTCGGCCAAGTTGGGGGTAACTGAGTTACTCTGGGCATGCTCTGGGCAGTCATCGAGAGCTAGTAGTAGGTGCCTTGGTCCAGGAAATGGCAAGTGGGATCTAGGTTGAATTCCTGAAGTCTTTCAGAAATGGAAAACATGACGGAATTGGCCGAGCCGTAGAAGGAGGTCCTCAGGGTGCTTTGGTCCTCTAGGAAGAACGTCTCTTCCATGGGAGTGACGGAGAACCTGGAGGAGTAGAGTTCGTCGACGAAGACCAGACGAGGCATCCTGCCGAGCTCGTTCGGAAGTTCCTCTGGACGTTCGTTGATTAGGCTGTAGGCTAACCGATTCCTTCTTCTGAGAGAGGCACCCTCGACGGAGAAGACGGATGATGGAGCAGGCATGTTGTCTCGACGCGTTGTGTTTTTGTTTTTCTGAACGTTGTGTTTTCTTTGCCTGAGCGTTTTGTTTTCTTTTGGAAGCTTTGTGGTTTTTTGCTTTCCGTTGTTTGTATTTTATAGAAAAATGTTTACTTATTTTTCAAAGTATAGACCCCACCTGTTCCCGAAAAAAAAAAAGAGAAATAGAAAAAAAAGAAAAGGAAAAAAAAGAGAGTAAAAGAAAAGAGGAAAAAAAGAGAAAAGAAGAAAAAAAAGGAAGAAAAAAAAACACAAAGAAATAGAAAGGAAAGAAAAAAAAAGAAGAAGAGGGAATAGAAAAGAAAAGAAAAAAATAAATAAATAAACTAAAGGAAAAAAAAGGAAGGAAAAAAATGAAAAAGAAAAAGAAAAATTAAATAAAATATTTTTCGGGGATAGGAAAAGTAGATTCTTTTCACAAAACTCCAAACCGTTTTATTCTTCAAGGTGTTGTTTTTTAAAGATTTTGCCGTTGTCTCATTTATTACTTCATCACTTTGTGTATTGTCGGGGTACAAACGCAAGTGTTTTTCAGCCCCTTTCTATCTCACAATTTTCTTCCGCCCCGGCTATCTTGGCGTTTCCCTTATGGTTTTTTTTTTCTATATTTTCTACATCTTTTATCACATGTATCCGTGACCGTTGTGGCCAGATTGATGTGACCATACCTCGGGTAGAGTGTATGTGTGACAGGTTGCACCTGTTTGGACATCATGGAGGGATACGATATCTGGAAGACGTTTTGGCTTGTGGACAGGTGGATAACGTTTCTTTCGAGGGACACAGAACGTTCTCGTGATCATCACCTTGCTTGTGAAGGCCCTCTCCCCGAGGGACCCACCATATTCAGGTATTGTTACATCACTCCCTCCGCCCGATTAAATCCTTTACCATGCTGCAGCACTAGGGATTCGAACTCGGGACGTGATGCTTTTTATCCCCCTCAAGGAGAGCACCTTCACCAATTCATTAACGCCCCGGATTTTCATAATTTGATTTTCGGAAATTTTTCGGAATTTTTATTCCAATTTTACCCTTGAGGTATTTTCGAGTTTTAGTAGAGGAAATAAATTATTATGCCTTGGAAATGTCAATTTTAGGTTGGTAGTGTTCATGGTTCGGGTCCCGTGGGAAACGTATTCGAGAACGGGGTGTAACGCGAAGATTAACGTGGGTACTAGTGAAACTACGTCATTTTGGAAACAGTTTTTTTTTTTTTTAAAACAAGAAGGCGTTGACCAGGGGGTTGACCGCGCCTAAGTGGAACGACATGTCGTCCACTAGGGGCGGCCAAACCCTAGCCGCTCCTTCCTTCTTTTCTTCTTCTTTCTCTTCTCTTTCTCTTCACTTTTATTTTTCTTTCTTTTTTCCCCGAACGGCGCCCCCAACTCTTCTTCCTCTCTTCCTTCTTCCTTCTCTCCCTCTCTCCCTCATCTTCCTTTCCTTCAAGTCGCCGCCGCCACCATCGCAGGTTGCAGAGGAGGCCGAGGCGAGGGCCGGGCTTGTGCGAGATCGACGAGGCCACCTGCGTGTGGAGTCCTCGTCTTCTTCGTGAGACGCACTGGTGGTTGTGCCTCCGAGCGGTGCCGTGGTGAGCTCGAGGCCAGACCGGTGCCGGCAACGAGGAGTTGATTCTGGTAAGCGCCTGCAACCGCTCTTCCCCTCAAATTAATTTGTTTTCGTTTTGTTTTTTGGAGGTGGTGACGAATCAGGGTAGTTTTGATGGTTGATTTTCTTTGTTCCTCTTTGTGTTGGTTTCGGGTCTGACATGGTTGTGTTTGGGATGGTGTGTTTTGGTGGCCGATGTTGCTGTGTTGTCGGGGTTCGTCCGCCGGATGTGGGGGTTGTGGTTGTCGACTCGGGTGCGGGCTTGACGGTGTGTTGTGGTGGCTGGATGTGCTGCTGTTCCGGCAGTGAGGTGCTTGGGTGCTGTGTGTGTTTCCGACCGACAGTGGTGGGTCTGTTCTCGGGGTAAGGACTCATCTACCTTTCCTCTCCTTCAATTCGTTTGTAGTGATTCCGTAGTGGGTAGGACTTGAATTGATTTCGGTGGGATGCTTTACATCTTGGCAGATTCGTTGGGTGGCTGTTGGTGAAGTTCCGGCGGGGTTCACCGGAATCCAGCGAAGGCTCGGGAATATTCCGGCGAAGGCTCGGGAATTTTCCGGCGAGGCTCGGGAATTTTCCGGCGAAGGCTCGGGTTTTTGTTCCGGCAATTACGATATTATCTCGATGCGAGATTTGATGTTCTAAACCCATTCATGGCATGTAATAATTATTGTAAGCATAATTGTGTATCGGGAATTGAAAATTATTTAGTGGAATACCGGGTGTGGGGCTGTGAGTGTGTTTAACCGGGAATTTACCGACACGGGTAGAACCATAGGCCGGGAATCCTTGGGATCGAATTGACCTTAGACTTAAGTAACAGGCTTTGAGCCCAATCCTATGCTTGGTTAACTAAGGACTTAAGGAAGTGGGCTTTAGGCCCAGAAATAGAATTTGGGCTTAGATTGGGCTTTAGGCCGGAAACTCGTAAAGGACATAATGAGTGGGCCATAGGCCCGGCAACTACTTATTGGACTTAGTTGAGCGTAAGCCGGTGAACCTTAGGTCCCGATACTCGGAGTTTTGGTGAGGAAACATTATGTCGGGTTTAGACCTGGGAATTTCTTAAATGGCTAACCAGGGACGGGTTTAACTCAGTTGAGCATTATAGTTACATGCATGCACGTTTTTATTGTTATTGTTTGTAATTTGTTATGTGTGCCGGTATTCAGGCACGGGTAACACCTCGGGAGCTGGAGGATCTGTTTTGGGAAAAGCTCCACAGGACAATCGTCGTTGAGGTGACTTTATACGTCATTTTATGTCTGTATGCATGAGCTTGTTGGATTGGTTTGTTTGAGTTGCATGCTTGTTTGCTAACATGCTGTGATCCGTATTGTGTGCCTAAGTGTACCTTCTGCTTTTGAGCTGAATATTTGGATTGTTATGGATTATAACATGTGGTGTGACTCTGGGTGTTTTGTGTGATGTATTGTGGGTCGGAGACCCGGTTACCTGATTGAGTTGTTTTTTTTATCACACAACCCTGTTAAATCATAATCTCTTGGCACACATGAATTCATAATTTGCGAATAAGAATAACGTATAGTAGAAGTTAGGCTACTGTGTGCTGATGACCGATTGGTTCGAGCGGGAAGTGATACCCCTCGGGTTTGCATGCGGGATAGCATGTGATATGCGGATTTGCATATGGGTCTGTGATGACCGGTTCTACCTCCCTCCTTCTACCTCCCCCTTTCTACCTCCCTCTTTCTCTCTGTCTCTCTCTCTCTCTCTCTCTATGGTTTTATTTGGGCTTCGTGCCTGGTTTTATTTGGGCTTATGCCTGGTTGTCTCATGAGACGGGACCGAGCTCGACGCACACAGTAGGGGGCCCTGAATAATAAATTATAATAAGAAAACTTAACACACAACAGATGGAGAATAATGAATTGTTTACTTGATTGGCTTGGCATGTTAGTACTGGTTGTTGTATGTTGCTTACTAGTCTTGTTGCTCTTCTTTCCTTTCGGACTTGATCTGCACACCTTCATAATTAGATTTATATTGCTCACTGAGTAGGCAACTCACATAATCGCCAACGTTGTTTTTCAGACTTTAGATAGCGTGCAGTCCTTTCCTTCCTTTCCCAGAGTACGGACGTGGTTTTCTCAGCAGGTAGCTGTGCTCGATTTCCCGGTTGGATCCATAGAGCCGGCATGCATATCATATACTTTTGCTACTTTATATTTTATCTTAACTTCCGCTGCATTGGGTTTATTTGAGATGTCACTATTGATTTTGATTATATTATCGGCGGGTTGCCGGGATTTGATATTGATGATGTTTCGGCAGGATGCCGAGTTGTCTTGTGGCTTGTTAAGCCGGATTGTTTTGTTCATTATGACATCCCGTTTTATTAAGAATTTTGGATATTGTTTTTGTTATTGGATTTCGTGTCCCGGGTTTTAGGGGTATTTTGGTAATTTCTTTGTGTTTAAGTATTTTATTGTTAAATTGGGACACGGGTGTTTCATTGCTAGTGAGGGACGTCTTTTTCACAAGAAGAACCGATATCTCCGTCAGCTTTACGAGTTGTTTTTCTTGGGTTCGAGGACGTGTACGATCGATCTAGAACGCTGATCATGAAAAATAAGTTTTGTTTTTTTTAAATTTCTTTATGCTGGTTTTACTTCTTTTTGTTGGTTCTGTTTTTAACATCTTTATGTTTGATTTTACTTCCTTCTTATTGGTTTTCTTCTGCTTTAAAATGTTTTGTTTTCTATCTAACATAAGTTTTTATATTATAAAGAGAGATTTGTTTTATATAGGAAAAAGCTTGTTTATTTATTTTTCGTAACATTTTTACAACAGAGAAGGAGTACCCTGTGGGGTTACTTGCTTCTCTAGATCTTTTACAAGTTCTTGTATGTTCTCGATCTGAGCGGAGAGTCCCGTACATGCCAGTTCAATCTGCAACACCGCCGAGCTGAACTTCTTCAGTGAAGTGTTCAGTTGCGTCAGTGTTTGCAGTGGGGTATCGCTGGGAGCAATTGCCTTGCCCTTCCTATCATCAACATCCGTGCGACCGGATGGCTCCTCCTTGGCGACAGGTTTCTTTCGCCGCCTGTTGGAGACGACCATATGTTCCTTGAGACCGATGATGTTCGTCTTGAAGCGTTTCTTTGGAGGTTCTTCATCGGAGTCTGTCATGAAGGGATTCACAACACCGGTATAGCTCAGCTCCTCTAAGTCAGAAGTCGTCCTAGTTCTTATGGGAGAATCCATGGCAGAGAGTGGTTTGCCCGTTATCAGGTTTGGTTTTTATAAGGGAGCCAGAGACGCGTAAGGGTATAAGCGGGATATCGTGTTGAGTTCGGACAGCTGGAAGAGTGTATGAGAAGCTTATCGTGGTAGGACTCAAAGATAAGACGGAATTTCGAGGACGAAATTCTTTTTAAGGTGGGTAGAACGTAACAGCCCGGGTAAAAATTTGGTATTTTTACTGGGACTGTAAAAGTCGTTATACAGTGATTTACCTTTGAATTTAATCTTGGGTAATTAATTCAAGGTAAATCGGGCATCGCTTTTCGAAACCGAGGTTTTTTTCGCGCTCGGGATTTTTCCTTGGATTTTACGGACCAAAGTTGGTATTTTTCGGGTCCCGGAATCATCAGAAAATCACACTAGAAATATAACTAAGGAGGTATATCAGTTATTTTCTGGTCCGGATGGTACACGATTGCGTAATTGAGTTATGCAGCCGCCTCTTTCCTGTGAAGCTTGTGACTTACCTGTTGCTGTGCTGCCCATGACCCTGCATGATTATTCTTGCCCGTGACTTTGCTTATGCATTTCCTTTTCCTCTCCCTACAATCACACACACAAACTCAATGCCAATCTTCATCTCCTTTCCTTTCTCTCCCAGCAAACACACAAACCCAGCCTTTGTTACCTGCAAATACAAACCAGAAACCACACAAACATCAAACACTAAACCAACCAGAAAAAAAAAGAAAAAAAAAAGAAAAAAAAAACAAACACCACCCGTCACCATTTTGAACAGCCACCACCGGCCGAGCCTCCCCAAACCGCAGCACCACCACCTACTCTTCTTCCCTTCCGCCAGGTGCTGCTCGGCGCCGCCTCCTCGTCTGCTTGCGGTGATCGCCACATCAACAGCCGAGCGCCTCTCTTTATCTCTGCGCTGCCCGACGACCGCCCTCCTCTCTTCCTCACCGAGGCACCAGCAGCCCGACGCCGGCTTCCTCGCGTGGCCGTTTCGTGGAGACCTGACGAGCAGAGCCGCCAGGATCCACCGTCTCTTTTCCTCGCGTTTCCTCTCCTAGCCGCCCCCGCGAGCACCTGCAGCCATCTCCGTCGCCGCGCCGATCAGATGCAGCATGTGGGTGAGTGACCCGTTTCCGCCACCGGGTCATGACTCTTGGTCGGGTTGACCCGGATGCGTCTGGACCCCTGTGCGCTTGGGCTTGGGCTGCTGACCTGGGCCTGCTGCTTGGGTCTGCCTCGGCTGTAGCATGGCCTTCGTTGGACCTGTGCAGTGGGTTATACATGTCCCAGACCTGAAATTAAAAATAATAATAATAATAATAATAAGAATAATAACAATAAATTTATTCTGGAAAATACGTAAATATATATAAATTATATATTATCTGGAAAAAATAAATATATATTATATGGTTATATTTTGTGAAAAGAAATAAAGTAATTATCATGTTATATTATTTTCAAAAAACTAAGGTAATTATGTTATGGTTATTTTAATAATAATATGGTAAGAATGAGTTGTAGTATTTTGGTAAATATATATATATGAAGTATATGAATATGTTTTACTGGGAAAAAAAATGATATCATTAACATTATTTTGAGGAAATGTAATTATAATATGAATTTTCTTTGAAAAATTATTATAAGAGTAAATAATTTTAGAAAAGGGGTATATATACTATGAAATTGTATTGGAAATAAATATGGTATCGTATATTCTGAGAAATATTTCACTAAGTGTATATAATAATACCTTTTTGAAAAATAAAATAATAATATTTGGTAATTATATTTTGGCAAGTATAATAATCTTATGGAGATGATGACGTATAACCGGGAGAGAGAAGGGGGGGGGGGGGTGGTTTAATTTACAGTTTATGGCATCATAGCATACCAATTATGTGCATTTATGTGAGCATGTTGTTTTGTTGTATAAGTTTTGATATCGGGCAGTTTCCCGAGGAGTCGGCTTTGGACCGGTTATTGTCTTTAGAGTTGAGTAATCGGCTAAGGTGAGGATGGATTTCCTTCGATATGTGCCTATATTACTCTGTTGTTGTGTTTGATGATTGTTGCACTATTGAGTGTTGCATTTGTTGTGGTTTGATTCGGGATGTTTATCCCAATGCCTTGATTGATTTTGGGATGTTTATCCCCGTGCATTGAGTTTTCGATGTTTATCTCTGTGTCTTTCTGGTATAAAGAATAATGGATTAAATAATAAAATGTGATAAGGATGTCGATCCTTGGTTTTGAATTGGGATGTCTATCCCGGTATTTTGGTTAGGGATGTTGATCCCTGAGATTTGGTTTTTGATGATGATGATATAATTGTCACGTGGTAAGTAGTGGTACGACTCGATGGTTTCAGAGTGTTTTGTGGTGGCCATGATCTGGGTTACTTGTGATAGGCATGTCTATGCTTGGGATGTCTATCCCGTGATTATATTTGGGATGTCTATGCCTGGGTTACTATTTTGGGATGTCGATCCCTGGGCTCTCTTTGTTTTGATCTGGCACCCGAAATATGTTGAGAACCAGGTCTGACCCCTAGCTTATCTGTGACGAGCTCGGAAAGATAAAATTGGAAATTAGAGTTTTGTTTTAAGTCTTTTGGGTCTTGGACCAGTTTTGGGTCGAGTCTTTTGGATTGGTATATTTTGGTTGTTGTGCCTGTTTTCACCCTTGAGTATTTTATAGTGTTGCATATTGATTGTCTATCCATGGTTGGTGAGCACTTCGGACTCACCCCTCACCTGCGGGCTTTCTTCCTGTAGGTTGAGTTATTTGTGGTTCAGGTATGATGCATTCCAGATAGGCTGCGTCGTTATCCCTCGGACAGGATTCGGATCCATGAGTTTGCATCAGGTTTTGCATATGATGATATTGAGATTAAATGCTTCCGCTGTGCTATATTTTGGGTCCCTGGGATCGGGTGACGTGTATTTTTTGTTGGGCTCCTGGGCCGTTATTTCTGATATTCACATTGTTTGTGCCATGTGTTGGCACTGTTGTTCGGTAAATACTGTTTGTTGGGTAAATTTGGGTCGGGGTGTTTCATGTTCCATATCAAAATTATGTAATATCTATTTTATATATAGAGGTTGTCACGCCCCCGCTAAGCGCGACCTGCCAGGTGCCAAGTGCACCCACTACGTGCCACAAGGCACCCAAAGGCCTTTCATCGACACAACCAAAAGCTCATTGCCTCTGCTCGGCGGGTCACCAACCAAGAAAATGCGCAGCATAAAAGGAAGCAACAGCAAAAAATGTAAAGGCAATAAAGATGATAAAAAGTACCAAGACTCATTTATAAAGACAACTTCACCGGTGTCATTAAACCGTTGCTACAAGGGGCACTAACTCTTACTTACAATGGCACAGCCTCCATGTAAAACTAATACAATAATATAATTAAAGAAGACCGACTCGGCTATACCCATCGACCTACTTCCCATACTCTCATTCTCGCACCTGTAAGACATGGGGAGGAAATAGGGGGGGTGAGTATAAAACTCAGTAAGTAAATAGGCCATGCGAGAAAGCAACCACACACTGCACACAAGGCTGGACATGGGCAACACACAGTCATGCAACACATACAGTAATGCATAATGCACAAATACCGGGCACTCACGCCACGGAACAAGCACGACCGTTTTACTCCAAGTGGCCATCTAGCACCGCAAGGCCCGTCAAATAATCACGACCGTTTTACTCCAAGCGGCCATCTAGCACCGCAAGGCCCGTCAAATAATCACGACCGTTTTTCTCCAAGCGGCCATCTAGCACCGCAAGGCCCGTCAAATTATCATCGATATGGTAAGTGCCACATCTTAAGCACTACCTGTGCACCACCAGTGCACCACCTCCCAATTGGCCAGTGGGTCCACAATCGCAAGCACAATCAAGGCAAACACATGCCATCACTAGCACATCAGTGCAATGCCAAACATCAGCACAACAAGTGCAATGCAATGATGCCAACAAGGGCAGCAAGTACTTCCAAGCACACAACTCAATCATAATGTACCAACAAGTCATCAATATATCACAATTACGCATAAATAACCAACAAGGCAAAAAGTAGCCATGATCAGCCAAAAATGGCTAGTTAACCAACAATGACCAGCAAGGTGATCCCACACAAATACACACACAGCATGCACACACAAATGGCCTTCCGCCCAACAAAGGGTGCACTAGCAATCACTACCCGCATAACAAACTTACTTACCATCACCTAGGTATTCCTAAACCAATTCCTCTCCTTTATAGCCTTTAGGCCTCTTGGAACCTTAGTCCCTGTTTTAAACACACAATTAGACATCACAATCAATCCACAACAATAATAGCTTGTGAAACACAATCCTACCCACAATACTTAGCTTTTCTCAATTCGGGCAGAAGCTGCCCTGCACTAACAGAAACTTCACCGAGATTAAACCGGAAGCTACAGGCCGATTCAGCCTTGGGCATAAACATAAAGGTTGTAGCCCTGTCTCTTATATTTCCAGAGACACTGAGAAAACTCAATTTCAAGCTTTCTAACTCCAGTTATGGCTCCTACATCAACTCGGGGTCTAGCAGCAGGTCTGCTGCAGAACAGTGAACTTGGAGAGCACATAACTCTCTCAGTTCAGCTCAAAAATCCATCAAACCGGTGCCCAATTAACGCTATGGAAGTTAGCTAACTCTGGGATTTGGTTACATTCAATTCTAACCGGTGTGATGGCCGAAATCACTATTTTAGTGGCCAGGAGTCTGTCTGGCCGAGAGTAGAACCCCCTTTGGCTCACTCTGTTCTTTCTCTCTTTTCTCGCTTTCTCTCTCTCTCTTTTCTCTCCAGGACCTAGCCACTAATTTGGATGATAAGAGTGAGGGAGAGGTGCTTATTTTCACCTCTTTATCCTTGCCCAAGTAGGTGAGTCACCACCTCAATTACCACCAACACACAACTAGGTGCCACTTGCACCTAAATTGCCACCTCGTGCTTACTTTCCATCCAATTGGTTTGTGGAAACCAACCTGCTAGCTTGCACACCCAAACCATCAGAAGCTTATTCCCAAGCCACACGTCTCATTCTGATTGGTCAGTTTGTCCAATTACGTATTTACCCTCATCGAGCCAAATTGCGCACCGACGGGCACACCATTGCCCCGGTTGTGCACTATTTCGTACCAAATCGAGCCAACCGATATCTCCATTGGCCAATCGTGCCTCTAATGAATCTATTACACCAAGTAATCACATTCTTATCTTTTCTGACCATTTATTGGCCCAATAGACAAGTCGAGCAATCGGGACACCAAACTAGGCCAACGGTGCCATCGGATCACTACGAGCCCACTTGAGTGCACTAGTCCATGCCTATGCTAACCATCTCATCTCAATCTAACATCAACACCTATCACCAAGCCATAACCTAACCTATACCAACTTTTACACCAAGAATATGAACATCCCTCACAAACTCCCGAATATAGTATCCAACCTACACGAACGTCACGGGAGGACAAGCAACGCCCGACTCTCATCATGTAAGTACTTCTTTATATTGTAGGGTGTACCTGGGGTATCACAGAGGTGATGGTTATGAATTAATAGAAGTATATAAAAATACTTATACATAAATTTAGAATTTATACAAAGTATGAATGTTACACCCCGGTTAACTTTTACATTTTTATTGGGATTGTAATAAAATTTATATTCGGATATACCAAATGAGATTAATCCTTGGCAATTATTTTTTGTTAAATCGAGCATTGGATTCTAAATCCGAGACTTATCCCATGTCCCAGATACTTTTGTGTTCCACGCTGAGTTGGATTTTTTCGGAGGAAAACTACAAAAAAATGAAAGTACCCCTGGGTTAATTAACATATTAAAGAGGAAGTTTGAGGGGCATTATAGTTTTTTAGCATCCTAGTCTTTTCAGCTAAAATAATTGACCAGAAAGCCTTACCTGCTCTCCATGATTTTGCAATATGGCAGACAACTTTATTTCATGTCGTTAACTGCCCTCGGGCAATACTTCGTTGTTTACTCCATATCTCCATCCTATAAATACTATGCATTTCCTGCAAACCAAAGCACTCAACCCAGTACCAGAACACTCAGTGTTCAACACCCAACTCAAGTTCCCTCCTTTATTCGACATCTTCGATGACTGAGTGCTGCCAGATGTGACGGGTCTGATGCGAAGAGTCGAGGCCCTTCTGCCGAGTCGTGCATGCACCGCCTCACCACTACTCGTGCCACCAGTGCCGACAGCCGCACCGCTTTGCCGCTACCACCTCGTGCTTGCGTCACCACCTCCTCCCCCGCTACCACCTCGGCCTCTCCTCCTTTTGCAACCCGACGAGTCGAACTCGGTCAGTATTACCGAGTTGACACAAAGGCGCCGAGTTGGTATGGTTTGGGTTTTGAACTGGCTGCACATAGGCTGGGTTGGATGAGTTGGGCCTTATGGTTTGGGTATGGTTTATGGGCTGGGCTAAATTGTTTGGTTTGGCCCAATTTTTTAATAATAATAATAATGTTATGAAAAATAGTGGATGTCATGTTTACCTACCTCTCTCTTGTCTTTTTGTACATATATAATAGGCAAAGAATCAGATGAATAAGAGTGAGTTTGGCAGTCGTTTCTACCCGAGCTCTTCTCTTCCTATGCCATTCTTCTTCCTCTCTTCCTCTCTCTCCTTCTTTACTTCATCAAACTTTCCCATCAACAAGTTATTATTTAACACGTTATCAGCACGAGCGTGCTCTACCCGAGCATCCATTAGTTTCGCAGTGTTGTGTAGAAAAAATGAAAAAAAGAGAGGTAGAAGGTGGTTCGGGTTACTGTTCACCCGTAAGGGTTCCCGGCCGAATTCAGTCTCACCGCCGCCACCACCGGCGTCTCCACGTTGTCGCCATCTCGCCGAAACCTTCCCCGCCGCCGGACGCTCCGCCAGAAGGTGAAGACCCGGCGGCGACGCCCGCAACCCGAAAGACCCAAAACGGGTCTGCCTCTGTCGGATCCGCCCTCTGGCCGCGACGCAAGCAGCCATCGGATGAGGCGTGGCTGACCGTGCACCTGCAGCCGCCCTCTACTCCCCGCAGCTGGTCGCCGCCGCTGCCAACCAGTCGAGACCAGCCGCCGAGCTCCTCCCTTCCGCTGCCACGGCTCCTGCACCTCGGCCGCTTTCTCCTCGCCCTCTCCTTCCCGCATCGCGCCATCGCCACGACCTGTTCGCCTGACCGTCGCTACCGCTTTGGCAAACCCAAGACGAGCAGTTTCAGACCTCGGGTTGAAGATGACCCGGGTATGTGGAGGTCGGGTCGGGTTGTGACCTGTTTCGCTGTGGGTCAGGCCCGGCTGGTCTGGGCTGCGACCTGGGCCTGCTGGGCGCGCGGGCCTGTGGGTCTGGGCCTGGGTCTGCCTGGGCCTGTCCTTGGGCACTGCTGGGCTGGTGCTATTCATGGCCCAGTCCGGATTTATTAAAAAAAATAAAAAAAAATATCAGAAAAAATATATATATTTGGGAAAAGAAAAATTTGGAAAAAACGAAAATAAAAAGGATATATATACCAGAATAGTAACCGGATACTAATATATTATATATATTATTGTTGACATATTTATCGAGTAAGCATATTTTACGCTTTTTTTTAATTCCGATTGGGCTATTAATAGGCCCATTGCATTTAAATTCTCGCTTTTAATTTTATTTATGTTTTTGCTTGGGCTCATACAAGGCCCATCAATTTTAATTTCTGTCATTTATTTTAATTGGGGTAATTAATGAAGGCCCCTGGCCACTCTCCTGCAATTCCATAATAAAAATCGTACCTTGGGCCATGTACGCGATAACCCAGAAACCCTCGGGAGACTCCGAGCCACCATGAAAATTTGATAATAACTGCTTTGATTCAGGATTTGACATGATGGCTCCAGTTGAAACTCCTGCAGTCTATCAGATATGAAAAACGTAATTGAGTTAGCTGAGCCATAAAAGGAAGCTCGTAAATTGCCTTGGTCCTCTAGGAAGAAAGTTTCTTCCATTGGAGTTACAAAGAACCTGGATGAGTATATGTTAGAACCTATGTCTTCATGGTTCACTCATTACAGGTTTTGATAAATGACAAACCAAGGTCATAACCAAGATGAAGCAAAAAGAAATCAAGCAAACAAGTACTCAACCAAAGTGATCAAGAATTCAAGTGAAGATATGATCAAGAGTTGAAGTGCAAAGAAGAGCAAGAGAAGTTAGGACCCATTTGTACAAGATAAAACACTCAACTTCTCTTAGGAATTGGCTCAAACAAAACACATTTCAATCATACAATTCATAAGCATGCTTTCAAACATAAAATTGTGTTTTTAGTCCAAAACATCGATGTTCTGAAAGCAAACATCGATGTTCTGTTTTTCAAGTTTTTCAAAATATTGGCAGTAGCTCTAAAACATCGATGTTGGATTATAAAAC